>JAQGAY010001087.1:0-16804 GCA_034698085.1 Polydesmus angustus | reverse complement strand
CTAACCCACTTAATGCAAAAACTAGCGCCGGGGAAGCAACGGACCTGCTATTTGGAATCCATGTTGCTTCGGGTGAAAGATGGACTTCCGGCTCACGTCCAAGCACTCGATGACCTCTAATGTTGTTTTTTTCCGACTTGCTTGGACTTGACTACGCTTTGTGTGATTGTTTCCAGCCTTATAAATCAAAACAAAAACAAACATTTTTTTAAATAAATCACGGTTAACGATCCGCGATCACAGATACAATGAAAACAGAGAATGAGATTACGGATACAAATTTTTAATTGAGTGACACGGGTCACTGAAATTAGGTAATCTCAGTTCATCACCATAAAAGCAAATGTTTTTTTTTTTTTTTTTTTTTTTTTTCAACAATTAAAATAATGATCGATCCATTCAAAAAAAAAAGTCATCGAACTGGATCATTGATCACTACATTATCCGAGATCTCCAAAAACAAACGTCGATAATGAAGAATAAAAATAAGAACATACAGTATTAATAAATTGGAATCAGTGAAACGAATTTTAGGTGCAGTGTAACTTAAAAATTAAAAAAAAAAAGACAATCGACGTAAATGTTAATAATTATCCATCGTTCAACAATAATCGAGCAATAGCCATTTAAACTATTTTGGTTGAGTTCAACTTTAACGGCCAATCGAAATTTTTTTTAAATATTATTAATTCATTATTTAATTAAAATAATTTTTTTTTTGTTACGAATTTTAGGTGCAGTGTAATTTAAAAATTAAACAAAGACAATCGACGTAAATGTTAATAATTCTAGATCGTTCAGCAAACATCGAGCAATAGCCGAAGCTATTTTGGTTGAGTTTAATTTTAACGGCCAATCGGATTTTTTTAAAATATTATTAATTAATTATTTAATTAAAATGATTTTTTTTTTGTTACGAATTTTAGGTGCAGTGTAATTTAAAAATCAAAAAAAAAAAAAAAAAAGACAATCGACGAAAATCTTAATATTATTATCCATCTTTCAGCAAACATCGAGCAATAGCCAAAGCTATTTTGGTTGAATTTAATTTTAACGGCCAATCGAATTTTTTTTAAAATATAAGATAGGCAAAGGGGACGCAGAGTCATTTGCATAATAGCGAACCACGCGTTTCGAAGCTAATTAATTGATACAAATGCCCATGCGCAGAATCCCGCCACCGAAATCGCGCGTCATAATTCATCACATAATTATAATTACGTATTCATTCGCTTTTGAGACATTTTCATTACTCATAATAATAATACATTTTTTTCCTTACAGCTGTAAGGAAAATGCAAGCGCCATTTTTAAAAGCAAAAGTCCGAAAAAATTAAAAGTTCGTTGTTTGAAATTTTATCAAAAAGCAAAAACAATACTAGTATTAAATAAAAAAAAATATTCTCAAAAAATTTAAAAATTGCTTTAAAAATAAAAACAATTGAAATATAAAGTCAAAACTTAAAATAAAAAAAAAATCATCTAAAAAAAAAAAATGATTCCCGCGAATTACGTCACATAATTAGAAAAAAAATGGCGAAAGAGCCTACCTTCATTTCCTTCCAGCGCTGTTATACTCCACAATAGTTTTGCTTTTCTTCGGATATTTTTTCTCGCTCCCTCTCGCAATCTTTCACATTTTCACTCCATTTCTTTTTGAGAAACAGAAAAGCAACAACGCACATTAACGAAGGCGCGAACACCGTTTACAACGCGGAAAAACATTTATTTCGCCAAATTTTACGTGCACGTGTACTGGATTGTTGACGGAATTGTTACGAAGGCGGCCGCAGTCAAAAACCACCACGTCGGCGGCAAAGAAATTGGTATCCCGGACACCCGAGCGAACAACCGCCGTTCAACTCAGCAGTGGCAGCAAACGACAATCTTCCTCAGCGCCCTCTACCCTGCCTATGACCCTACTAACCTCGCGAAAATAAAATTTAACAAAAATTCCCCCTGGCGATAATTCGCCATATTTTTTTGTTTCGATTTTTTAATATTATTAGTCATCACCATTTAGCTGGATGAAAAATGTTCGACCTTCAAATATAATGATTTTTTGTAAAAATTCGAAAAACCAATAATTAAAATTCATTTAAATTTTATTCTTTGTAAATATATCGTTAATTTTAATAGAATTACGAAAAAGCAAAACGCTTAAGTTTTTAAAATTTAAAAATGCGCCGAATTCTATTCCAAAAATTCACTTCGATTTTAAATGTTCAAAATTGTAATTGATTACAAAAAAATCGGAATAAATTAAAAACGGTAGGCCTACTCCAAAAAAAAAATTAAATAATTTTTGGATTTGTACATAACGAATAACTTGAATTACCAACAATTTAAACTAAAATTTTTTTAAAAAAAACAACTACGCTAGGAATTATTATTATACGTTAATAATTCTAACAAAATTAGCTCATAAAACAACAACAACAACAAAAAAAATATCGCATTTTTTTTTATCATTATTCCGCGAGTGGGAGGGAGGAAAAAATAAATCTTTGCTGACGTCAGCAAACAGAAAATTATATTTCGAAATGTTGAAACTTCAAAATATTCCAATCACAACAAATTCTCATCAAATTTTGCCATCTTCTTCTCTTAGCGTTTGTCTCCAACATAATACATAATAATTAAGATAGGAAAAAAAATTAAAATTAAAGAAATTCTAACAATAAATTTTACGTAACAATTTTTCGCGGTGAACAGAGAGCGAGAAATGAGCGTCGAGAGATATTATGAAGTAGTACCTACTTCCGGTTGACTTTTACCCAAAAAAAAAATTCATTTGACGCGCATGTCCGGTGCATAATTTAAATATTTAATTGCTTCAACTGAAACAAGTTTTATTTTTATGTACATTAAAGTACAAAAGCCTGTTAGAACGGACGGTTGAAAAAGCAAGGTAACAGCGCAGCACTAAGGCGGAAAACCTGTCTGACGCGGATAAAAAAATATGGTAGGCTGCAATATTGAAAAATTAATACCTGTATAATTATATTTATTTATTTTTTTTACGTTAATATCGATTTAACTTTTGTGTTTCAAAAATTTGAATACTTTTTTAAATAAAAATTATGTTTTGAATTTAAAAAAAAATTAAATTTTAATTCGAATAATCCTCGATTTTAATTCTCCATAAAAAAAAAATAAATAAATAAAATAAAAACTTTTTAAATTTTATGTTAATCGACTATTTAAATTTGTTAAAAAAATTATTTCCATTAATGAGTAGAGCACTTGTTAATTTGCGATCTAATTACCACGTCTTAATGTCGATTTATCCAATATCAATATTTTTATCGCCAAATATCAACATAAACAATTATTCCTAATCGACGTCACGATTTACATTTATACGGTTTTTTTTTTTTTTTTTTTTTTTTTGTATTAGAAACAGTTTATCGAATTTAAATTTTCCAAATTATTGTTTGGAATATAAAATTTTCTAAGATAACAAAAAAAAAATTTTTTCTCCTAAAAATTCAAAAATAAAAAAAATTATATAAATAAATAAATACGAAATTTCACAAAAATGATTTTTCATAATAATAATTCTTAAATTTATTTTTTTCCGAACTTAAAAAAACCTTTACATAGTTACTTATTACAAATACAAAATTATTTTGTTTTTTAGCGCGAGATAATACAATTCAAAATACGGGTGAATAATCAGACGCTCCATAATAATTTTTTTAAAAAAAAAAAAAAATTTTAATTCAAAATAATCCTCGATTTTAATTCTCCATCAAAAAAAAAAAAATATAATAATAAACTTTTTAAATTTTATGTTAATCGAATATTTAAATTATGTTTAAAAAAATATATTTCTATTAATGAGTAGAGCACTTATTAATTTGCGATCCAATTACCATTATTCCAATTACAATTTCGATTTATCCAATATCGATATTTCTATCGCCAGATATCAACATAAACAATTATTCCTAATCGACGTCACGATTTACATTTACATGTATACGGTTTTTTGTTTTTTTTTGGTATTAGAAATAATTTATCGAATTTAAATTTTCAAAATAATATTGTTTAGAATATAAAATTTTCTAAGATAACAAAAAAAAAAAAAAAAATTCTCCTAAAAATTAAAAAAAAAAATAAATAAATACGAAACTTTACAAAAATATTTTTCATAATTATTCTAAATTTAATTTTCTCCGAACTTAAAAAAACCTTTACATATTATTACTAAGATAACAAAAATTATAAATACAAAAATTGTTTTTTTTTGTTTTTTTAACGCGAGAGAATACATATTATTGAAAATACGAGAGAATAATCAAACGGTATATAATAATTTTTTAAAAAACAAAATCCATAAAATCCGAAATCTTTTTAATCCTTTTTTCCCAGTCGAGAAAACAAATGCTTAAACTGGCATCATTTCAACCATTTCAATATCAGCGCCACCAGGGTTCGCATTCCCTTGATTTCCTAAAAACAGAAAAATTAAATTAAATAATTAAAAAATCTCGGCGTTCATTCTTTTTTCTCCTATTAAAATTTTTGCACATTTATGTACAACCGTAAACAATATTATTTTACAGATTTTTTTTCTTACCCTCGTCATCCTGATCATCGTCGGGGTTTTCAAAACGACGGAAATTATATTGCCAGGCCATCAAAAACTGCAATAAACGCCTCAACCGATGACGTAATGCGATGAACAAGAGAGTACTGCTTAAAATTCCTAACATTGCATAGCACGATATCGCATCAAACCAAAGAATGCCATTGGCCATAGTACGAGGGCTAATCGGGTTAGGGCTAATCAGGTTGGGGCCAATCGGGTTGGGGCCAATCCGAAAGTTAGGCGACACGCCGCCGACCGTTGGTTGAGCAGTGAGAAAAATCTCCGGAATCGCCACTCTCATCGGAGTAGTCATGGCCGCGGAAGTAGAAGGTAGTTCCCACTGCGTATTAGCTCGTTTAGCGGCACTTTCTGACAGAGAATCTGATGGCCTAGTTCGACGATGGCGCACGCGGTGAGCATGTAAAGATTCAACGCCGGCCGACGTAGAAGGCTGGTCCAGAGGCAATTCGTCCGGAGCAAACGGTTTCGAAGACGGATCATCCGGAGATATATCGTCCGTAGAAAAAAAACTCGGAGTCGAAGTAGCCTCTTCTAGGGAAAGCTCGTCTTCAGCAAAGTAATTCGAAGACGGATCTGTGTAGTCTTGATCAGCCTCGTCGTCCGAAGAAAAACCTTCCAAAAGAAACGATTCAGGAGGCAGCGGTTCAGGAAGCAGCGGTTCCTCATCATCATCACCCGGAGGCGGCGGTTCCTCATCATCATCACCCGGAGGCGGCGGTTCCTCATCATCATCACCCGGAGGCGGCGGTTCCTCATCATCATCATCCGGAGGCGGCGGTTCCATCGATGGATCGATAGACTCTTTTTTCGAAGGATCGATTGGCTCATCTTCTCGATTATTTTTATCCTCCATTTTTAGTTCTTCAATTTCTTATACACGAATGACAATGAAATTGATAGACGAGGAGTTTGAATATTAATTTGGAGAATGTTTTTGAGGATGCGACCTTTCGCGGTGAAGGCTGAACGAGAAGTGACACACGGCGCATGCCCTCTACCGGTGGATGTTTATATTTTTGCTGCGAATGAAAGGGGTCAAAGATTAATTTTACGAAAAAAAATTTTTTTTTTAAATTAGGAGACAATGAATTACGATTTGAATATTTAATTATTATTATCGATAAATGAATAGTTTTGAATTAAACAATTTTCTCTATTTGATTATGGTTATTTTTACGTGAATATTTGAAAAATGAATAAAATAATAATTTGTATTATTATAAGGGTTTAATTAAAATTAAAATTTTTTAAACCAACGTATTGGCCTAGAAATTTTTATAAAATTCAATTTCAATTATTCTAATATTACCGGTATTCAAATTTTGCGGCGATTCAATGCAAGAATTTTTTTTTTTTTTTTTTTTGTTTGTAAAATTTGGCGGGTTTAAAAATTTGAAAATTTTTAAAAAAAATTATAATTGAGATTTTTTAAAAAATAAATAAGTTTTATTTCTAAATAATCCTTGAATTTTCCTTGAAAAAAATTAAAACCCTACAAATTTTGTGTTACCGTAAGGAATATGTTTTAAAAAATATATATTTTCATTATTTCCAATTAAAATTAATTATTTTTATTAATAATTCATTGCGTGTATTTGAGTAAAATTAAAAAAAAAAAATTTAACCAACGCATTGGTCTAGAAATTTTTATAAATTAAAAATTTCGGGATCAAAAATTTTAATTTTTTTTTAAATTATAATTGGAATTTTTGAAAAAAAATTTAATTTTAATTTAAAATAATCCTCGATTTTAATTCTCCATAAAAAAAATAAAAACCCTCAAACTTTTATGTTAACGAATATGTTAAAAAAAAAATTTCCATGCAATTGTCCCCCAAAATATTCCTATCTTCACTAATTTCAAAAATACATATTAAATTAGAAATAATTAATTCGAATTATTTTTTTTTCTCACTTTATTGGAAGCTTACGTAAAAGACCTTGAGGGGTCAGTGGTGAACTTCTAACTACATGTACCAGCTCCAAAAAACAAAAATTAGTGAACATAAGGGAGATGGACGTCATTACGAACCCAGCATTGACGTTGTTCTGTCGATTTTAGTGTGTTTTAACGGACACCTTCAGAAAAGAAGAAAAAAAAGAATGTAAACAAAGTTTATAATAATTTGGAATTTAAAAAAAGAAAAATTGTTACTAATACTTTACTTAAATTTCAAACCAAAAGGCAAAATGTTGGTGGAGAGATCCGAATCGCTGTTCGATTACACATATCAAAACAGTAATTATTTTATCAATTAACACGAATTTGAATTGAGCTAAAACATCCTAAAATAACTCCAAACGAAGCTTTTCTTTCGTGAGTTTTCCACCGTCGTCCGTGAGTATTTTATCCCTTGATTCGCATGTTGTTGTTAGATCGACGTTCCTAATTCATCCAAAAACAGAATGCAAATAAATTATTTTACTATTATAATAATTAGTAAACATAATCACCTTTGATATTATACCAATTCATTTGATGACGGAATTAAAATTGAGAATTAAAGTCCATAAGGAAGTTTAGATCCCCGAAAAACACTTAATTCAAAATTAAAAGACCAATTCTCAAAACGAGATGATGGGAGGAAACTACAAAATAAACATTATTAAATACAGAATACATTTATTTCTTTTAAATAAATCCTATAGATTTCGAAAATGTAAAAGTTTCCTCTCAAACGGTCCAACAAAAAAAAAAAACTTAGTTATTTTTAAAAATAAAGTATTTTTCTTTATTATTGTGCGAGGTAATAAAATGTTTATTGTAAAATTCGAGCGAATTTTAAACCAATTTCTTTCTATTGTAAGCCAGAGATTAAATTTACATTTATTGTCTTTAATACCACGAGATGTGTGTTAAAAAAAGTTATCTTCTAAAAAAATATCTTTTGAAAAAATTAATTTCACTTCAATAATAATTTCGAAACAAATACCGTTATTATGACCTTACTGTAGCAAATCAAGACATCTTTTTTAAATCTCTTTCTCAGTGGGGAGGGGGACGAGTCATCAATAACGTCGCAGCTCATTTAAACTAAACAAGAAAAAAATTTTTTTTTTTTTTGCATTAATAATAATTTTTTTAATTAAATTAAAATTTAAATCTGAAATACGTTTAAAAGTACTGAATTCCTCACCCACATCTTTGATGGCGTTCCCCACCAACTCTTCCACTTTTTCCGCTCGCAACTCCAGCATCAATACGGTCCTACCAACAAATCTAGCAACACCGGCGGCGCATTTCTATCCGCACCGACTCCCTCCGCACCGTCACTCTCCGCACCGACCCTTTCAGCTGGATCGATTGAAGCCCGTTGATCGTTAAGAATCGCTACACGTCTTCTGACATGACGTGGAACATGGTAACCGTCGAAAATATAGTTTCAGAAGTAGAAAAAATAATCTCGGTGTTGGACCTTGTTCCATTTAAAGCCAAACTTTTCGTTCACGATTGTTAATAATTGATATAAAAACGTTTCGTCATCTGCTGTCCATTCTGTCAAAAGGTTGATCGTCGTCATTTCAAAGAAACCTCGGAGTCGGACATGGATCGCCAAACTTCAAAAAAGGTAAATATTATTAATAATTATTGGAAATTTTTTGTTGTTTTATAAATAGAGAAAATATCTTTAATTAGTGCGTAGTGCGGGACAATCGAGAAGTGGCGGCGGTGGTGAAGAAGGAGCCTCCCCCGCTCATTGTCCTCAGCAGCTACGACGACGAGGAGGAGGAGGAGATTCCCTGCGGCGGCTCAAAACCCAGCCGAACAGGCGTTGGCCGAACGCCGTCGACGCAACCCGAAGACCGAGAAACGGGCTCATCGACGGTGGTGGAATCGGGAACGAGCTCGTCGAGAAGCAGGTACAGTATTTAGATTTTATTTTTTTTAATGTTTTTTTTCAATGTGATATTGCCTCGTTTGAATTGTAGCTGAAAGGCGAGGCCGAGTAACGCTGGAGCGGTTGATGGTGGTTGTGAACGCCGCCGCAGGAAGAACTGTAACGCAATTTATTGTAAACATTTAACAAATAGTAAACATTAAAATCTAGTTCTTCCCCCACCGAATTTGCCGTGTGATCGAACTGTTTTTTGATAATAATCGCAATTTCTTTCCATCATTTCCTTTTTAGTTTGTTTAACACATTCCGAGTTAATAAAACTTTCACGAAACCACGAGCACAAATTGTATTCCTTCGGCGTCGTTCTATTTATGGCCGACGTCGTTAGCTCCATGCCGGCAAGAATACCGCGCGATTCTCCACTCTCGACACCGCGGCGAATAATTCGCCGACCACAACCTCAGCCAACATTTCCGCTTTTTATTTCTTTTTGTGGCTATGGACCGGGCTTTTCGTACCCAACTGGCAAAGCTTAGATACGCGATTAAACACTCATCTTCGCGTGGAAAGCACCCTAACGACGACGACGACGACACGAACAGGAAAAAAATGTATGCGGGCGATGAGCGCACATCCGCGGCACTTAAAAAACACCTTATTCCTTCGCCGGACTAGCTCTCAATTCCAATTGCGTTAGATCCACGCCGGGATATAATATACAATGCGCCGACCACAACGAGAGCAAAGCAGCGGCTTAAAGGAATATTTTCTCACTCTGTAAAAATTAATTTATAAAAAAAAGACAATCGATGTAAATCTTAATAATTATCCATCGTTGAGCAAACATCGAGCAATAGCCAAATCTATCATCTCCTTGTCCAACCTGGTCCAGCCACCTCTGTTGAAAGCCATCCAGACGACTCTTGGCGTACTTAAAAGTTATCTTTCAAACTAAAACACGAAAGAAAAACGAATTAAGAAAATGAACTCCGGTACAAAAAAACAAACAACCAAACTGTGTTTGAAAAATCAGTGTAGGCCTACTTGAGTTAGTGCGCATGAATTTGAGGCGCACACCGGCTTTCCGAACACCGAATAGAATAACAATTGCATTCAGATAAAGCGGTACACTTCTTCTGCGGACATCTAATAGCCGGACTTTTGATGCTCGAATAGTCTGGGTGCACTTGGGATAGGTTGTCTACTCAGGTTGAAGCGCGCGTAGATTTTCCGAGCACCAGGTAAACAAACTAATGCTGGGTATTTGCTATCTGAAAAAGAAAAGGAATCGCCTTTTCTAAAAATCCAAAATAAAAATTAACTATTACATTATAAAACAATTATTATTATAAAAATAACGGGATTATTTTTTTCCCTTAATCCGTTGGATTATTATAGTTAACAAAAGTTATAGATACGCGGTAAATGAATGGAAAAAAAATCGTGCATTTTAATTAAAAACACCTCCAATTCTAAAGGAAAAAAACTATTAATTTCGTTTATTAAAACCATTAGTCTCTAGAAAAACATTTAAATAGAAAATTATCATGCTTTTACTGACACTTTGAAAATCTACCTAATACCATAATAATTATGTTTTCAAAATTTCAGTATTTTCTATTGCAATGTATGAAATTTTGTTGTTTTCATTAAACAGTTTTTAATTTTAATTTACAATAATTTGAATTCAATTTTTTTTAAAAAAAAAAAAAAAGAAAGAAAAATGCCTACAACGGGAAGAAAAAAAAATTAGGTTACGTCTAAGAAAAACATTCCGCTCGAAATCATCTTGACCAACAAAAAATCTCTTTTGACTTTTAAGAGCTGAATAAGTTTTCTCTCTACAATTTCTTATAATTACACATTTAGAATGTTTAGACTAATAACTTACGTCACTCTCGATTTTAACCATCTTTCTTTCAATTTCTTTGCTTCGGGTATAACCACTCTCGCTTCACCTGCTCAATTTCTACTCGCAATATACTCAGCTCATCGTCGATACGCCGCACTATCGCTTCAAATTCTTGTCCCCGAGCTCCTTCATTCTCGAATGTCTCTTCATTAGCTATTTAAAAAAAAAAAAAAACAATTAATCCAGGTGTTACATTAAAAATTTCATAATTGCTACGTGTTCGAATAGTTAACGTGCACCTTAGATACCTTTACGAGCATTTAGGTGCACTTTAACTTTTCGAACAAGCAAGAATTTGTAAAAAAAAAAAACATGAACATTCAACTCGATACTTTACATTCCCAACTTTCTTTCTCCTTCTAGACATCTCCGCCTCGTTTTTTCACTCAACTACTAGACGCAGGTGAAGTTGACTTCCAGCTGGATTCGAAACGAACTTTCCCTTTGACTCGCTAAAACACACGCAACAAGTAACTGCTGTATACTTGAAGAGGTCGAGTTCACTTTGGCGAACCACTGCAACTGTAAAAATCAGTATAAAAAAGACACTAATTATTTATAAGTTCGCTTAATATAACCACCATAATAATTATGATCATGCAAAAGACTTACTGGTTGCCAGGAATCATTTCCAGTCTTTTCCGTTTACACGTTCCGAGATAGCAACTCAATTGTTTCTCAAACACAATGACTTTTTTCTCCGAGTCCAACCGAAGAGGAGATTGAAAAGACGTCTGCGATTATGAGAGTGTGAAGCTGGTCTCTCACTCGCTTTTTCCACTCGATCTCATCTTCTTCTGCTAACTTTTTCCTCATCATTCGATCGGAACGTAACAGAAGCTGAAAAGAAGAAGCATAGCTCGAGGTTACAAAGCCTCATTCTCCTATTAGAAACGCATTAGAAAGTATTAGAAATGCCAGCCAATCTCCATTCTAGATGTTTGCGAGACCAATTACTGAGTGTGTTACCTGGCACATTCGAAATATCTTTTAGAGCCGTCTTTCGGTGCCTCCGTTACAGTCCGTTTCGTATCTATAATAAAAACAACAACAGTAATAGATAATGATTAAAAGATATATTAAGCGCAAACTCGCAGAAATAATTCGAATATAGTTAACCTTTTTTTTTTCATATCAACTTTTGAACTTTTTATAAAACGTTTCCGAAATTCTACATCTTTTTTCTTCAACCAGCCAAAAACAAAAATTGTTTCTTGAAAAGTTAACTCAACTCATTTGTTTATCTTTCATCTATAAAACTTTCTTCACTAATCGTCATTCGCAGTGTTTTCCTGACGATATTCGAATGAACATCTCCTTTTTAAAAACAAAAACTAAATTTTAAAATCAGCGTTTTTCGAATTTCTCCTAAATTTATAAATAAATCAACAAATTTGTTATTATTTATACCTTAAACTATAAGATTATAACATCATTGGGATTTAATTAGGTCGAAATTTCGGAGCAAACGTTGAGTTTTGATGCTTGCAGATACTTGTACAATTTCTCCGATTTCAAATTAATACGAGACTTTCCCTATCTCGCAATTGGGTTCAACTTTTCCCCTTTAAAAAAGTTCACGTAAGAACATACGGTACTTTAACGTGTTACCACGCAGACCACCTCGAACCTTAAGAATTTTAAGAAAAACAAAAAACAACATATATAAATTCCGGTAATTAAAACATTAGTCTCTAAAGAAACATTTACATAGAAAATTATGCTTTTTATAGACTTTTAAGATTCATTTTAAAAATCTACCGAACCATAATAATTATTACCGGATGTTTTCAACAATTCAGACTTTTTCTACCCAAATGCATGCAATTTTGTTTTTTTCATTAAACGATCATTATTAACTTCTAGAATTCTCTGTTTCATTTATATACTATCCTACCAGTTGAGTACGAGTTGAGCAGCTCCAGTGGTTTGCCGTGAATTAAGCTCATCCTTTTCCAGGCTTCATGATGGCTTTTGAAGGCATTCTATAAGTACGTGAGAACCGTTAAAATTATACATTAATGTTTGAGAAAGATCATAAATTTTAATTAACAAAACCTTGAATTTTAGAGAAATAAACTACTGTACACATAAATGTCTCTAAAGAAACATTTTAATAGAAAATTATGCTCTACGCTTACTATTCACTTTCAAAATCTACCTAACCATAATGCTTTTAAAAATTCAGACTTTTCCACTGAAACCTATGCAATTTTTTTTTCATTAAATGGTTTTTAATTTTAGCATAAAAACAATTTAAAATAATGAATTCTAGATTAAGCAAATGCATACATCGCAGTGGAAAACAAAATAGTTTGAGTAACTGTCAAAGAAAAACATTCCCTTCGTAATTAATGTGTACAAGAGAAAACTAGCTTTCGGCTTTTAAGTGCAGAATCGTGCATAACTTTTCTCTCTAAAATTGCTTATAATTACACATTTTAGAATGTCTAAACTTATAACTTACGTCACCCTCGAGTTTAGGCAAACTTTCCTTTAAATCCTTTGCTTCGAATAAGCGCTCGCGGTTAACCTTCTCCATCTCTACTCGCACTTTACTCAGCTCATCGTCGATACGCGGGTTTTTTTTTCGTATCATCGCTTCCATTTCCTATCCTTCGCTCTTCTTCCACCTCGAATATCTCTTCATTAGCTATTAAATAAAAAAAATAAAACAATTAATTCAAGTGTTACGTTATAAATTTATAATGGCTATGTGTTCGGATAGTTGGTGTGCACCTTCGATACCTTTACGAGCACTCAGGTGCACTCCAACGCTTCGAACAATCAAAACTGAGTGATTGCACATTGAAATACGGTCAATCAAATGAACATTCATCTAGTAATTAATTAAAATCAATACTTTACATTCACAACTTTCTTCGTTTCTCCTTTTAGACATCTCTGTTTCATTTACATGTATCTACTCAAGTTGATTCCCAGCCGAATTCTTGTTATCTTCGGATTGGCAGCTAAATTTGGCTCGCTGGAATACACTACAGATTCCATAAATAATCGATTAATATATAGCAACTTTCCTGTCATAACACATTCTTATCATAAAAAGAAAAATATAAATACAGTACCTATGTTTGAAGCTTAGCAAAACTCGCGGGTTATAAACTTGTGGAGCAGAAGTAGAAGAGAAGATCAAACACATCGAGGTCTATGAGACTATGAGCGATGGAATGCATACAAATGCTACGGTTAATTTTTAATGGCGAAACGTTTATTTATTAAACTTGGTTTACTTGTACAATACATTAATAAAAAATAATTACCGGATAGTAAACTTTATAATAATGATTGAAGTTGAGACGAGTTGTTTTGAGAAGTGAATAATAATTAAGAATTTTAAAACGTAGTCTGCTCTTTTCCAAAAAAACATCCAGGCAAAGTGACAGCTTATCCCAGTGGTCTTAACAAGTAAACGTAAGAGAAAGCGCTTATCGTTTGTCACGTCCAGGGAATCGCCTATCGCTTTGGTCTCCGACAGTGTTGTCGGTGTACGAGGGCCGTTCATAAAGATGGGAACATGGTAAATTTTATCTGCCAAGCCAACGATAAAACTACTGTATTATGATTGTATCGATAAAATACATGTAGTTTGTTTATTTGCATTTTATTATGGAAGTAACTGTAGATTAAAAATTATTATTGGCTGCGCGATTAAAATTATTTTATTGCGTCTCCGCTCACTCAATTTTTGTTTGGATTAAAATGCAAATTTTTATTTTTTTTAAAATCAATAGAATTTCGAGATATTTTTTTGTTCAAACAATATACCCGCAACCTTTAACCACGATCTATGCTTTAACCATAACAATCACGAACCACAAAAAAAAAAAAAAAAAGTTGCGAAACTGAAGGGAAAAAAATTATATTTTTAAATAAAGTTGTAAATTATTTTTTTTTATTATTATTTTTTGCATTAAAAATCAAACCTACTTAACACGAATATTTTTTTAAAACACAAATAATCACGAAAATGCAGTAATATGCAAAATTTAATGAAAACAGTCGCTTTGGTCGGCGACAGTGTTGTCGGTGTACGAGGGCCGATCATAAAAATGGAAACATAGTAATTTTTATCTAAATTTAAAAAAATAATAATAATCGCACAATCAGAGCACCAAAATAGTAAAAATAAATACCGGTATATAAATACTACTATTTTTTTTATTTATTTAAAAAAATGGTTAAATTTCCGGTTAAATTTTAGAAAAATAACAATTTGTTTTCATTTGTTTGCGCATTTACAGGATAGGTTTTTTAAATTCTGCTTTCTTATTATATTTGTAGGCCCAAAAATCCTAATTTTTTGCAATTGGATTTTTTTTTAAAATACCGGTATAATTAATTAAATATTAAAATTTCTAAATTCAATAAAAATAAATTTTTTTTTTTTGGCTACGAATTTTGGGTACAGTGTAATTTAAAAATTTAAGAAAAAAAAAATTGCGTACAATAATGTAATAGAATTAAAAAAAATAAAAACCCCTAAATTTTCTCGATTTAAAAATTCGCCAAATTTTAATTTAAAAATTTTTTTGTGGAATATTTGCAATTTTCAGCAAATAGCTAATAATATCTATTTTTTTTACACAGTAATAAAATTTTTACATTACGACAATAAAAGTCAAAAAATATTTAAAAATCTTTTTTGTCGATCGTTTTAATTTTTCCGGTTGGAGTATAGGATTACGTCATAATTCCCCGCGTTCAGTGTCGTCATTTTCTCCTTTCGCCCTTTGACCTTTTCCGCTCCAATCCAAATAAAAACACAATTAAACTACAAAAAAAAAACAAAAAAAAAACAATAACAAAAAATTTTTTTTCTTAAAATTAAAATTTTTTAAATTAATTATAATTATTAATTAAAGTTTTTCTTACCCACAGTTTCGAACCGATAATGTCCGCGCTGTCCCTCGATCTCTTCGGCCGCCGGTAGAACTACCGCCATTTCCATCTCCTCTCCTCCCGCATTCGCCGCTCCTCCGCCCGCCGCTCTCGGCATCCCCAGCGCCCTGGCTGCATCCTGCGGTCCCACCTGCGCTCCCGCCGCCGCCGCTCCAGCTTCATTCTCTCCGGCTCCTCGGTTTCTATTGCCGTTGTTGCCCACCCATGGCCACGCAAACGGCATCACGGCTTCCTCCAACGCATTTCCTCCCCGGATCCCGCGTAACCTCCCCCGCAACGTCCTCACCGCAATTTGGTCGGCCAGAGGCGCGTCATCGTCCACCACCACACTCGCCGCCGCACTTCCCAGCGGCGTCACTTGAGTTTTTTTAAAACACATCCACCACACAACAACAACAATCACCAGAAGGAATGCTACAACGCACACTCCTATGGTCCATTGCTCCTCCGCACTGAGAGTAACGACAGTGGAGGGAGTCGCCTCGGTACTAGTCCTAACCTTCTCACGTAGTTGGTACCGCGGTTGGTAATTAGGGCCGTCCCCCCAACTCGCATTTACGCTTTGGAATTCGTAGGTATAATCCAGAGGAACGTAGTGCGCTTGCGGGAGAGGATTGTAACTCCACCGGCCGTTGATCGCACGTTTCGCGGCACTTTTAATTTTTTTAAGCCGACGTCGCTGCTCATTTTTCGAAGTAAGAAAGTTATTCATTTTTTTTTTTTTTGTTGAAGGAACGTTGATGCAAAATTCTGATCGACGAAGTGGGAGAAGCGTGAAAAAAGTGAAGCTGTCACTACGGAAAAAAAAGGACGAATGAAGAGTGTTGGAGAGAAATTAAGTAGGGTACCTACTTCCGCTTGTCTTTCGCATTGTTTTGTTTTGGGGGTCAGAAATCATTTTCGAGAATAATTTTTATGTAAATTTTGATGAAAGAAAAAAATAATTATACTGTTCAATTTTATTAAATGAATTAGAAAATAATTGCTTGACGTAAAAAATTAATTATTATTTTGATATTAAATTTTTTTAATTATCTGTAGAAATTAATCGATACTATCAAAAATCGAATAAAAATATTTCCTTACAACAATAATACAGTAATTGTAAAAAAAAAAAAAATTTCACATAAAAATGACCTTCAACCTGAAAATTTAAATAAATTTTTAATTTTTTTTTTTTTTTTTAATGAAATTTGCGTCATGAGAATGACAAATTATATCACAATTGAATCACAATAATAATTAACAGAATGGGCGAAACAGAATATACTGTAAATTGAATATTATCAATAACAGAATTAAATTTTCTTTGAAACGCAACAAAAATAATTATAATGTTATTAAAGAAAAAATGTTAATAAAATAATATTTCTAGATTTTGAAATTATTTCTAGATTTTGAAATTATTTCTAGATTTTGAAATTATTTCTAGATTTTTAAATTATTTCTAGATTTTTAAATTATTTCTAGATTTTTAAATTATTTCTAGATTTTTAAATTATTTCTAGATTTTTA
>JAQGAY010001086.1:0-16812 GCA_034698085.1 Polydesmus angustus | reverse complement strand
TTGCATTGGCGGATTTTATAATGGCTAGAACATTTGAAAGAAGACATATTCGTTTAAATTCTGAAACCGAAGAAGAGGAGGACAATAATTATTTGGTGACGAACAACACGTGCGGTATTCCATTACAACAACCGCAAAGTTTGAATTTTGTAACCAGATTTCAACGTAAGACAATATTAGCAGGAGTCGTAGGAATTGGAATCGCATTTCTTTTTATTTATATTAATTATTTGCTATATGGTAATTAATTTTGATTTAACTGTACTTTATAATGCCCGACTGCTTACATTTATATTTTTTGAAGGTGGTGTCGAATGGACATTAAAACATGATTCAGTAACCGAAGATCGCCTAACAGTAAATAATGTATTAAGTAAGCATAGTGTTTTTTAAGTTATTAAAAATTTTGTTTTGTGTTTTTTAAATGCTCGTTACTTATTGTAAAGTTTCTCATATAGGACGGGTACTGTGGTCGATGTTTTTAGGAGTGTCGTTTGGTGGTTTTACGTGGGGTATCATTTATGTCGACAGTGCAGTTCCTGGTGTTTTTCCACCAACTCCTTTTTCGCCAAGAGGTGTTCGACACAAATCTGGTCATACTTTTCATAGCGGATATATCGTTGCCATATTAAGCGGCTCTTGTGTTTGTTTGTACTCCTTAATAAGGACTTTCTGGTGCGATTGTAATTCGGATAAATGTTAACATTTATCTTCTTTTTTTTGTTGTTGAATGCTTTAATACCAGCTGGTATAGCATAATAACACTGCCATAAACGTTAATTTTAATTTACTATTTTGATTAGAGCCAAAATTTGAGCAAGGAATTAGCTTTGCGGCAGCTTCAAATTTGGTTCTATGGCATAATTTGATGCTGTGCATTGTAACTCTGGTTTGTTATAATAAAAGATAATTATTATTATAAGTTGATTTTATTTGATATAAGCTTACTGTATTTTCTAAAAGTTATGTACTAAAATGTTTGCAGGCTTTCTTATTTAATTTATTTTTATTGTTTTTATAAAATAAAACATATACAGTATTAAGATTTTACGTTTTTATAGAAAAAACGTAAAAATTTTTAAATATAAAGGAGGAATAATTATTATAACCACGAATATTTTTTTAACTACACAAGATTATTGTGTTAAATTTAGCGCTTGGTTATTCGTTTTATTATTTTATAGCGCTTTTCTACCGGTAGATGTCGCTGTTAGACAAAAATTGCAAATCTCGGAAATAAAAAAGGAAGAGATTTGAAGCCCCGCCCCTCATTTATTTTGGAAGCAGCAGCGAGTGCGCTAACGCGATCTGATTTTCCGATTTGAACGTTGGAAGTTACGTGTGTGGATAGCAAAGATCATCAAATATCTGTTTACGAATTGACGTTGGTTCTAATAATTATTATTATTGGTGAACGTGAATTAATCGTGTTAGTGTTTAGTGAAAAAATGAAAGCGCTTTTAGCAGTGTGCACAGGCGTTTAGTTGTCGGGCGCTTTCCATGTGACACCAACCACCGAAGGATCGAGGTACCCACTCACGGACAGAAATCACTCACCAAACCCCCTTCACAAACTGCTCTCAGCCGCACTTATTTTCAGGTAAAAAAAAATAAACCTTTTAACACATTTTCTTATATTTTTAGGTTAAGAAAACTGTCTTAAATGTAATTTAATCGCGTCGAACTTGTGGAAAGAGTTTATCTACACACATCGAATCATGGCGCGAATCTTGCCAACATTTTTTTTTCTTGTTCGAAATTGTTTATTAATTTAAACAATTATAAATTTCTAGAAACGATGTATCATGTAACCACCTCGTGATAGTTGTATGATGTTTTTTTTCCTTCTCGCATCTTTCAGTAGAACTTCGGACGATAACTTGTAATTGATTTGACCTTGGTGAAATTTGGGGAATTGTTTTTTTTTTTTTTAAGAAAAAAAAATCAATAATTGAGAAAGATATTAATTATTACTATACTGTTGATTTTTTTTTTGGAGTGTATAAAGAATTTTTCTAGTGAAGTTTTGGGGTGCGATCGTAATTATTGTAGAGATTCCCCGTTGGAAAATCCTCTTTTGGTGTTTAGTTCCACTTTGTTGTTGCAGAACAGGTATAGGCTATTCACATAAGATGTAAACGCTCTTGGAGTTGAGCTATGTCGACGAAAATGTTTGTAGAAACCGGTTGTAGTACCATCTCCGAACGCGCAAAGTACTCGACGATTCGAAGGCGAAGCATTTTCTTTCCAAATAATATTAGTCCTAGACTAACAGGTTGTTTAATTTTAATAACTATTACTTAAAATAAACTCATAAACGTGATAAAGTTTGGGTTTTTTTTAACATACTGTACAAAAACTAAGATTTTTTTTTAAATGCTTATTTCTGAGATTTCGTCGAGTCATTTAAATTCGTTTAATTACGAATTCGGTGTCTGTGAAATGCGAATAATGACTCAAGGACGTTTTCTCTACTTTCCACTGCTTAACAATGAACTTTTTTTTTTTTTTATTAAAAAAAAATATTTATCGATTTGAATGACCTATTGAAGTAATGTATTAAGGTTTGCTAATGGCCGCAATTACAATTGGCGATTAAAACTGTTTATTGATCAAGGATGCCTAAAATTAGCGAACAAATGTTTGCTTTAATAATGTAAAATTGACGACATAATTATGGTCACTAGCCAGGTTCTCTGGACGAGTTTTCAGCCACATTTTAACGGTTATAATTCTGAGGACAAGATACGCGTAATAATGTCTGTCTGAAAACTTGCTGAATGTAGAACTCTCAGCAGTTAACCAGCTTGCTGCTCGTGCCGAAAAGTCTTTTGGAAAAGTAGGTTTGAATGCAGGTGATTATAGCTTGACACTGGCGACCGGAACAGTTGCTGTTGTCTATCGTGAGGTTTAGAATTTGAGGAGTACATTTTTGACTTGACTCAGGGATTTGGAATCCGGCTTCGTCACTCGCACGACTTCTATGTATAAAAATTCTTGCATTAATATTTAGAAGGACAGTTATGAAATATGTGTAAGGTTGTCTCGACCGGCATTTTGTATGTAGGACAGTCGACCAATTGACCTGGTCAGGTTCAAATAGCCGGCTTTGCCTCGGGCAGCCTTCAGCTCTAGCAACTTGTTTTTTTTTATTATTATTATTCGTTCTCTTTAAATTACTCACTCCTCCTCTCTTTCTCCCACTCACCTGCACTGTGTATAAGTTTACCTACAATCATGCACCTACCTGTACAAGAGTAAGGTGCATGAAATCTTACTAACCTCGTTATTCTCTCTTGGATTTTACTCTCTTCATTAGAAACTTGTTATTTTAACAAACGGGATTTATTTACATTATTCTTTTTTCCCTCTTTAAACAGATGAAGCAGTGTTTGTTAAACTGGCTCAAGTTGCCGTCACATTTCGTTGCCGCCACTAGAGGATCTCATTTTATTTAAATCTTATTTTACGCTGATTATAGTTGGCTACAGTTTTAAATGTGACTAAAATTTAATTTATTTTGTGATTAGCGAAATAACATAAAAAGAAAAAGTTAACGTATTCCCGCTTCTTCGTACCGAGTCTATTTTAAAAAAAATATAGGCTACTTGTGGAGATACGCATGCTTTTTTTTTTAAAAAAAAACTCATTTAAGTTTTTTTTTTTGTTCTTGAGAAGTAGTTTTATTGAATCTCGCTCGAGGAAATTTATTCTCATTAAACCTTTATTGTTACTACTGTATCAAAACTACGCATGTGAAGATTGAAGTCGCCAAGCCTAGATTTAGAAATCAAAGGGCTACGAAATATTAAGATAAATAAATAGTAAAAAATGATGTTTATTATTAAATTGTTGTTTTTTTAACATAATATTATGCACTGTAATTTATACAGTAAATCTTGTTTTGATAACGAATTACGAGGGGATGGGCCATTTGTTTCTAATAATAAATGCCAGGGGCAAAATTGGGAATAAGCTACTTGGGAGGGAAAGCACTTTTGTAAACAAAGGCTCTTAGTGATAGGCAGTATGCGTTTTTTTTTTAAAATGCTTGAAATTTATAGGAATTATGGAAATTATAAAATGAAGAACAATTGAATGGGTGTCTAGATTTTAGAAGAAAGGTACGTGTTACATTTTAAAACAAACTGCGCATGTAGAAAGAAGGAATTGTTTGTTATTCACCATAGTAACCGGATGGGTGGATTGACATAGAGATATTATCATTAAAAGGAATTTTTAATAATAAATATTAAGCTCATAAAAGGCTGATGTCTAGTTAGCGCCACCAACTCATCCAGCTTGCACAAACAAAATAATAATTATTATGATTTTGAAAATCGCTGTAAGTTATTGCTTACAGAAGTTACAGAGATGCTAGATTTACTAATTTTTAAAGGCGTTCTGAACGCAAAACTTTGATAATAATTATTACAAAATTTAATAACACTTTTGCATTTTGATTAGATTGTAAAAAAGGCAAATTAATTACCGTAGGTACTCGATGACCTTGTTAGTTTTGAACCTTTTCATTTTGGCAATGCATACTAATTATTTATTAATCTAGGCGTCATTTCCTAATTAAATTTACATAAGTAATATTTTAGTTAGAGCCTAAAATGGATACCCACTTGATCGCATAAAAATGCAAAGATTAAAATCAAACGGACTTTAGGATTTGATTATTTTTTGTCTGATATTTCAATTTGTCTTGAAAATTTATCATTGCCTCCAATTACTAAATGCGGCAACTGTACATGTAAATTAAAAGTTCTGTTTTCTCGCAAGCAGAACTTGGGCAACCAATCTCTTAAAAGGCAAATTAACTGAATTAATAATATTATTAATTCCTCTTTTGATATCAAAAAAAAGGTCACGCTATCATATTTCGACAGATTTTTGCAAAAACAGCAAAACATGAGACAGCCTCGGGGAAAAGGTGCGACAAAAAGAAAGCTTCTGGTAAACGACACTCAAATTAATTACATGTAAGTCTTAAATAGAAAGCAACGATGCTCAGTATCCGCAATTTTATTTTATAAATAAATATTTATTTATTTTTTTTTATTGCGCCTGGAGACAACTTTACTGATAGTGAGGAATTTAATATATCAAAAATCCTTATTAAATTTCTAAATGTTTTTTACTACCGGTATTAAAGATTGGAGTATATTAACTCTTAATAATAATTTGTCATGCGAGTCGTGTAAAACGAGGTTATAATATTAGCGAAAGCGTTTGAAATCGTTCCGGTATCTATCACACAGTATTTGTATTGTGAGTGACTTATTGGTTGGTTAAATTTGTAGGGAAGGTTACGCACATTTTACACTTAAATAATTTTAAAAACGAGGAAAAATTTTTTTTTTTTTTTTCTTTCATATTTTTCTTTTTTTATGTTTCCTGTACTTTCTGAGTGTTTTGCCAGGAAATTGCTTCTGGAGTTCTTCGAAACAGATTTCTCAGTTCTTGAGAATTTGAGTAGAATTGAGGAATCCGTATCGCCGTCTCAATTAGTAAAAAAATATTGTACTGTAGTACTGTAACAATGTTTGTTTAATTTAAAATGAAAGTTGGATTGATACGGGAGAAGTTTGTTGTTTAAAGTCGTTGTTTGTAATCGCGATCCATTCTTGAATCGTACAAGTTGATTAACTTCCTGTAATTGGGTTGGACAAACCCATTAGTCATATCCGCTCGAGTTTTATGTTTAAAGTTTTCGTAAAGGGAAGAGCGTCGGATTACACACATTCTTCGTTTGGATGCAACTCGAATAATGTCCTCGCAGTTATTGATAATGCGGATTTGGTAATAAACTAGAGACGTAATTTCAAGGTCCTTTTTTATAGGGCCAGATTATGTACGGTAACTTTATCTCTAAAAAAAAATCTCAAAAAGAAAACAATTTTTTTTTAAAAATTAATTCTGCTAAGTTTTAGTTTTTGAAAGAAATTATGACAAAGACATCGAGATTTTGCGATAGTTGCTACGTCACAATCTTAAGGTAGTTGACCTGAAAGTAAATAATAATTACCTTATTACTGTATTATTAGCCTACTTCTGCTAATTATAATTTTCAATTTGTACATCGTGCCAACAGGAATGACTTTTATTTAGACTTTCAAGTTAATTAAAATGTAAATAGCGGCTATTTAAATGCAGTATAAACAATGCAATACGCTAAGTTATTTTTTTTTAAAGTCATTATTATGTAAAATTTGTCTGCGAGCGGTGGTGTTTATCTACTCTGTGCTAAAATAAATTTACGTGCGATTAAAATGTCTGAACTCTTCTTTTTATCCACCCGCTATATTGACAGGCTCTATGCGCGAGTATTTAGCGTGAAAAAACCTTGCTGACATTCAGTTACGTTTTAACGCTTACAATAATTCAGAACGCGATACTTTGTGCAATCATCTGTCCTTAATAATGTCTATTTGAAAATTTGCTGAAGTCGTAAATTTCAGCAGTTTGCTCAAACGAATCAGCAAGGGTTAAATTAAAAACAGCATTTTGCTCGAGCGAAAAAGTCGTTCAGAGAACCAAGCATTGTACTGAAAATTATTATATTTTCTAGCGTATAAAAAACAACGTTGATAAAAATCGTATGGGGAGGCGGCCTTCTTTCGAAATAATAAAATTTTAACGCATATAATTATAACAACGACCTGTTTGCTACTTTAATACGGTAATTGCGCGCCGCCATTTAGTAGCATGTTGTCCGCTAGAGTGACATCCATACTATAACATCTTGGTTTTTGTTTTTTGTACTGTATTTCCTATTCTATCACGTTGATTCTATTCGTATCTTAAGCACTACTCATCAAAATTGTGGCGGGAGAAAAAATTGCTTTGCTGATTTTTTAAAAATAATTTATGTCGGTACCGTAAATAAATTTGTCTTTGGTTTTAAGGTAATTCTTCATTTAGTTTAGGACTCAAGTTAAGTGGCTTCGTTCAAGGCTTGAGCTAAATAAACACAATGCAAGATGTTTACTATGGCAACTATGCTCGCGCTAAGCTAATACAGTGGAACCCCTCCAATCCGAACTCCGCCAATCCGAACAGCCTTACAACAAAAAAAACCCGAAAAAAACGAAAAATCAAAAAAATTTGGGGGGAAAAAAATACAAATTTTTTTTATTATTCATAAATTGTATCGTAAAATAAACCATTTTTAGACATAAACCCCGTTAATCCGAATTTTCAGCAATCCGAACAAGGCCCGGTCCCAATTAGTTCGGATTGGAGGGGTTCTACTGTATGATTTTACCTTGAATCAAAGATTTCAACTTGAATAGACCATTTGCGCACAAACGAGCAGGCATTTTAACTTAGTGCGCAATATGTTTAAAAAAAAGGTTCACTGGGTCGGTGGATTTAGAGGCGCCGAAGTAGAACCGAATCGCATGCGCAGTGTTTGTGGTTCATTCAAATTTTTTAAAATTGAATTAAAACATTTCAGCTTGGTTCAAAATATTGTAAGCATAACAGTTCAGTAAGTTTACTTAGTTTTTTTTCTCCATAAATTTGAAAGAACTTTTTTTTTTAAAAAAAAAGTTGGTTTCTGGTATTTTTTTTAAAAAAAATAGTAGATTAAAAGAGAAGACCTAGTTCAATTATTTGTACTAGACTTGAGCAAAACAAAATTGGCCTTAACAAAAGCAATCAACCGAGCGAAATTAACGTAACTAAAATAATTATTAAAAGCAATCGAAATTAATTAATTTTTTTACGCAAATGTTGTTGTTGTTCAAGGCGTTATAAAATAATTAAACAAGAAAAACAATTTTGCTTGATTAAACAAAGTGTACTGTACACTTGTTAGTTTTTAGTGATTTTTGGCCTGGCTACTCGAGCTGGTACACGTATTGGTTTTCCTAATGTACAAGCTAGACGTAGGCAGTAAAAATGTAAAAAGCGTTGACACGAGAAATCTCGATAGAAGTAAAATTTCTCTACGTAGAGTTTTTCTGACACACATTTTTCGTAACTCCAGATATACAGTATGAGAATGATTGGTGGAAATTATTACAGTCTATTTTTTATTGAAGGAAAAAAAAATGGTTTGTGTTAATTAGTTTATGTGCGCTCGTTTTTTTTTTTTTCCTTTACTTTTTTAATATGGAAATGAGCGACCTCTTTGCCACACGTTTATTACTCTCGCCTGGAACTTCTTCACCGAACGAGTGACGTGACCAGGCAGCGTCCCTGCTACTTTTCAGGTTAAAGCGCAGGTGCAGCGTCACTCACTCTTTTCGACACGTACACGTTAAATTTCGTCGAAATTAAATTGCTGGTCATCCACCCGACATCTTCTCGCTCTTTAAACTCTACAAACATTATACTATTAACTTTTTCTTCTTCTTTTTATGTTTCAGGTTTTTCTTTAAAATTGGAAATTATTTCAACGACTATTATACATAATAACACGAATCTGAGCAATTTTTGCTTCACTTTAATTTTAATTTACGAGAGCATTAATGGTAATTTATTGGTAAGAAGAAAAAAAAAAAAAATTACTTTACGAAAGTAAAATTTAAAAACGTCTATAATACATGTACAGTACAGCATTTAAAAATACCCATTATATACCGGTAAATACTTGTATATATTTACCGTAATTTACAGTGAAACTCCAATATTCGTCGTTAATCCGTTCCAAAAGAGAGGACGAATACTGGATCAATTTTTCTCATATTTTTGCCTGTATGAAAATTCTTTAAAAAAAATATTTTTTAAAAATCGATCTCGAAAATCAATGAAATTACATTTTAATTACTGTTCATACTAACCCTTCAATATGGCTTTATCATTATGACAGAGATTTACTTGTCATAATGTCCAAACTGATTTTTTTTACCAGCACTCTGTTTTTAAAGAAGTTACCCAATAGTGTTAGTTTGGTTGTTAGTTTTTTTAAAAATTTTCCAAAATTTCTACGAAATAAATATCGAATCTTAGGACAAATTTAATACGGTATTGAATCAAAATTTCAAAGAAAAAACAGGACGAATATTGAATCAAAATTTCAAAGAAAAAACAGGAGAGGAAAAAATAGGAGAGGACGAATATTGGAATTCCACATTTTATTTTCATAAAGTATTTTGAAAATATATTACCGGTAGTTTGTTTGTTTGATTATTTATTTACTTTTTTGTTGTTGTTGTTGTTGTCACACAAAACATAAATCAATCGCTTATTGAGTAATTTTGATTTAATGTTTCGGTCGCAACAAAATAAATTTTATTTTATGATAATTAGCTGTCCTCAAATAAGATTTAGTATTTCAATATTTTTTTTTTGGTAACAGCAACAAAGCAATGAGGATTAAATAAAACTGAGTTTCCGAAGAAACGCAAAAATAAAATTTTAAAAAAATATACATGTATTTGGTTTGAAGTTTAGCACGACGAAAGCTTTAAATCGTATCTTTAAATCGGTGGTTATACTTTTATTGCTAACAAAATAATCAAAGGCGAAACAGTTATTACTGTATTAAATTACCGTAAATTATTATTGTGGAAAAACTGCTTAGTTTTCAAGCACTTTTCTTTAATTGAAAAGGTCATTTTAAAAATGTTGAAACTTTTACATACCTCTTGAACAATATTTTAATTTTAAAGCATTCGCACGATTACGTCATTGATTAAGTTGTAGGAAGCTATTTGAATTTTTTTTAATACTGGTTGGGTTTTCAAATAATAGCCTTGTACACTATTGACGTTCACTGCCGTTACCAAGATAGTGTTATATAACTTTAGTTTTATGAAATGATTTTGAAATCTCGATTTTATAAAGAAAGTATACAGCAGCTGTTGAGACTAAAAAAGTTTTCACAAATTAATAATTGTAATTATATAATTATAGTTTTTTGCGCAAGGTTTTTGATTTAAGCTAATGTTAAAATTGATTGATTCATAGTTTATTGTTTAAATATACGATAATTTTATTTGATTTGATTCAAGGTTTTTGTATAGTTTCGATATTTGCTGAGAGTTAGTTTTCTTTTTTTTGCTGAGAATTTTTTACGGAAGTTACTGTACAATGTAAAACAGTAAAGGTAAACTTAATTACTTTTGTACCTTCATTTTTTTTATTTTTAAAAAGTATGGGAATGTATTCTTTTTAAATCGTTAAAGATTTAAAATTGAATAAACTTTTTTTTTTATAATAAAAAAAGTACGGTAGTCAATTCTTGCTATATATAGAGTGCAAAAAAATTGGTAAAGCCGTTAAAAAAAGTACACTAGTTACAGTTGTTAAATTCAATTGTGATATTCGGGGCCATCGGGATATTTTGCCCGGCTTTTACTGTGATCGCATAATTATTTATTCTGTATACAGTATACCTTAAGATGCCACATTTTAATAAAAAGAAAAGAAAAAAAGCGATGCAAAACTGTAAATTAAATTTCAAAATGCTATTTTTTTTTATAATGAAATAAGTTTTGAAAACAGCATTTTTCACTTTTAATGACGCGTATACAAGTCAAAATTGATTTATAATACACCTCTCTTTTTGATCTAAATTTATTCGTAAAAAACCGAATGCAAAGTGAAAAACATTTTGCCATAGAAAACTATGTACATAAGGCGGATACGTGAATGCATTACTTTTTTCTACTGGTAGATTTTCTTTTTTCGCTAATTTCCGTAAAAATTTTGAGTTAAATTAAAAAAATTCACTTTTTATGTTTTTAAAAGTTATTTAAAAAAATTTTTTTTTTAAGAAGTAGGCTACAATAAAATATTTCTTGTTAAAAGATAACGACCTGACATAATAAACGTAACTTCAAAAATATATCGCAATAGATACCGTGTTTTGCACTGAAATTTTCTTATAACATTTTTCAGGTCTTTTTACTGTAATTGATAATGCGTTACAATTTTACATTATACATTGTACAGTATATTTCACTGCGTAGCAGCTCTAACCATATATTTTTGCATATATTCGAAATAAACAATACTGCTATCTTAGCGCATTGTATCGTAATATTGTAGCAAAAACAATCCCATTCGGTGCTAAATAACCACGCGTCCCCGCTAGGCAGCCATTGTACTATTCAGCAACAAGAACATCAAATATTCTTTTAATACTGTACAGTATGTGAATTAGTAGTGTGAAAAATCGCAGTTAGATGGGAAGAAGCCTTTGAAAACCGAACAGTTTTAAGAGGAAGGAGTATGTCCCTAATAAGCTTTTCATTCATGCGGCTTCTTACGTACGTAACCACTACATCTACTCCTTGCACATAATTTCTCGAAATTGAGAGACCGAATTACAGTATAAAAGTTAAAGCAAGAAGATTTTTAAAGCCTTTTAATTGCATGCACAGTAAGAGATTGCTTGATTTTATGTTAAGTGCATTATTAAACCAAATACAGTACACTAAATTTTCTAGCCAAACTAAATCTAAACACGTTGTATCTTTTTTGTAATACAGTATATATTTAATTAGTGCTTTTAGCGTAATGAAATTTTCGTAGTTCCTTAGTGCACTTTATGTACTGTACTGCGCAAGTGCTTCTTGCTACGGCTCATTAAAAATGGAAAGCAATCGGAATTTTTTTAAGGAAAGGGGTTAGAAAAAGAAGGGTAAGACAAGATGAGGTAAAAGCATTCAGTGTTGTGGAATTAAAGGAATTTTACTTCTACTTTGGTGTACACCTGCGGCCACATTTCCAATTCCAAGTGGCAGGCTGGACCACGAAGGTTTCGGTACTCAGTTTCAGATTGTATTAGCATAACTTAGTCGAGCATTGTTCTAATAAAAGAACTTTTTTTTAACGAAACGGTCCTTATTGTTAGAGGAAACTCTTGAGGGAACTCAATTTCCGTTTTAATGAAATTGGTTTGGGTCGAATTGAGGAGACGAGCAATTTCCTGAAGGAGAAGAAAAAAACAAAGTTTTAAACTCGCGTTTGAAAAATAGTCTTGATAGTTTTTGTAGATTAAAAATCTCAATAAAATTTAAAGTATAAAAATTAAATTTTTGATAAACATAGTTTTAGATTATGATAACAACTTAAAAGTGCAATAACTTTATTTAAAAAAAAAATCAAAAGATAGAAATTATTTCCCTGAAGATAAAATCTTAAAATCTAGAAAGCGAATAATCTGGATAACTAAGCAATTATAAATGATAAAAAAATAATAAATTTCTGTATAGTAAAATTCAAGATACGGTACATTAAAATATTAAAGTAAAAAAAAAATTAAATACAATACCGTAATAAAAATACAGTACTTGTACATTTTTAATGTAACTACGGGAAGTATTTTAAGATGTTTTTGATTTTAGTTTTTCTTACTTTTTTTATTTACGTGTATTTATGTTTGGTTTTTATCTTTTTGTGAATGTGAATAGCGTTGAAAACTTATTTTTATTTAAATATGCAGTTTTTTTTATTATTATTATTACTTTTTAACGGATTTTCTTTTGTGCTTTTTTTTTTTATAAGAATCATTAGTGGCATCATTGTGCGAATTCAATTGCTTTGGCAAAAATAGTATAAATTGAAGGAAATTTCCTTGAAGAAGATAAAAGTGAAATATCATTTTCTAGCTCGTTAATGGTTAGATTGGGTGACGGGTATATGACGTCAACGGCGCTCCTTATCTCCTATGCGCGCATACATACGCGTCATTTACGTTATCTGGGCGTAATTCGACGGGAAAAACGTCGAATTTAGGGTGACCGAAGACATAAAATAGCGAAAACAATTAATTTTGTCTTATTAGATTTGCGAATTTTTTTTATATTTACAATTTAAAAAAAATAAAAATAATAAACGCTTGATGAGTTTGGGACAAAGAAAAGACGGACCATGACGTTGTTAGTAGACCATCTATAAGAAAAATGTTACGTGTGAAGAAGGCATTGCTTTTTTTTCTTCCTCTTCGATTGGCGTGATGGTATTCAAATCTTTTCTTAACGCTTCATTATGTCAACCTCATTAGCGAAAATCCAAGATTTGATTGTTATTTTCAAAAAAAAAAAAAAAAATAGAATAAGAGGGTCAATCGATCGGATTCTCTGATGTCACACTTTCATTATTATACGGCATACTTTCACCTTCGAAATCCGTAATCGAATTTTGATTTACTACAATGATAAAAAAAATGATAGTTCATCGTTGTAGGTGGATAAATAACATCGTCCCATTTTAATGTTTCTGTATTGTCAAAAAAATTTAATTTAACAGGTTTTTTTTCGTAGCGCTTTCATTTTTATGTACACTGTATTCTTATAATTATTATTATTATTCAAGGAAGAACATTAATAAAATAATATTTAGGAAATTTTCGCTTATTTTGAGGGGGGGAAAGTTACAATGAACTTTAATAATATGAAATTACTTTCTGCTTTTATTAAAATGATGACAATATTATGGTGATTTTTGTGAAATAGGAATTCTGTTATAATAATATGGATAGATTCATTTTCAGCATAGTGAAACTTCTGGGACCGTCGCTTGAACCGACTAAAAATGATCTTCAATTTTTCAAATACAGTACATTTAGTTTTTTTAATGTATATTCTGTATATCAATTGTTGAGTTGAAAATTTGAATTTTCTGGTTACATTTTTCTTAAACTAGAATTTTATTACCGTATCACCGTCTGCGAATTATTCAGTACTGTACAGTGAAAATGGAACTTAAGATTGGTAGTCATGGTTTTGCAGCGGAGTGCATTAACATAGGACGGTCTCGAAATGGGAATGATCTTCTTTTTGGAGATAATCTTATTGAGAGATTTCACTGTATTAATTTGAGAAAAAAAATTAGTAGTTTTTTTAAAAAATGTATTTGTTTTCCGCTCTTTTAAATTTATTGATTTTTCAAGTGGGAACAAAACCGTGACTATTTTTGATATCAATTTTATTGCAAACTACAGTGCACAGTATTAACATTTTGATTGTTTAAAATATTACAATAAATAAATAAGTAAACTATTATTATAAGCGAGTATACAGTATTTGGCAAAGGATATGGTCAACTTTATTAAGGTTTAAGCTTGGTGAAAGTTATTTGGTTGTTTAATGTTTCAATAAGTTATTTAAGCATTAAATTGTAGCGTTATTTATTGGGATACTTACCTTCTCTTCTAAATTACGTTGCGGCCCTAGTGAGCCTACAGTATTTGAGTTGATAAAACTCGCAATAAAACAAAAATAAAAAATAAAGTAAATTTAATTCCTATTATGGGTCTCGGAATTTGTCTAACAAAATTTTTTTTATCGTTTATAATAATTTTTGAAACTTGATTTGGACAATAATTTGAAGCAAGATACGGTATTAACTTATATAACTAAATTAAAAAAGTTTAAAAAGTCAGTTCATTTAAACCGAATTGAATTCCAGTTATGCGCTCGTGTTACGCAGAATCATCATAGAATGTTCACATGCCCAGAAGCTACCCAGAATCACATTTCAAAGCACAAACAGAGGTTAAACTTGAAAAGATCATATTGTACACCTTGACATTAGTCACATTACTACATGCAGTTCTATAAATTTTATTTTAACATTGCAGGCGAAACATTGGACTGGCCATTTACATCTTATTTGAATTAATAATTACAAGTACGGTATTTTGAGAAAAATTGCATTACATTAAATTTTGTAGTTAATTGCGAAATACTTCTTGGAGAAGAACTTGAAGAAATTTATAAAACTTTGCTTACGCTTAGGCTTACTTACACTGAATAGAACAATAATAAGATGTTAAAGCTGAAGCATTTTTTTTTTTTTTTTTTTAATACGGAAAACCAGGTGCGGTTCAAAAAAATGCTGTTGATGACGGTATTCTGATTTTATGACGCCACTAGCAACATTAGACCTATTGAGAACCGGTATAAAATTTTTATTCCAAACAGTTAAAAGGCTTTTTGTGAAAAAGTGTCTTAGGAAAACAGTAATGGCACATTTACATTTTAAAAAAATGAATAGCTTTGTAACTTACAGTAAGCTTAATTAATTTTATGAGAAAAAAGGACCAAAAGCTTCTTTTGTGTTAATCTGTATTTTTTCTATAGGAAGAGCGAATGAAATACTAAACATTTACATAATCTCTTTAATTAAGAAAGCAGTAGATAAAATGTGCTGTACGGTTAATAATTTATGGTAAGCGTAATCGTCTTGTTTCTTATTTGGCTTATTTTGGATTGGTGTATATTTGAGATTTTAAGTTTTAGAAAATGTTAGAAAGTTTTTGGTTTTTCTCGGAGAAAAAAAGAAAAGATAATGACAAAAAAAAAATTGTTCCAAGATCTTTCATTAACCTCATTTCATTCGTTTTTCTTACGGTTGTTGTTTTTAAATAGTGGGTCAAGTTCTTGAGGAAAGATGTTCTACGTCGTTCTCGATTACGACTTTTTATATAATGTGTACTCGAGTGTTGTAAAACAACTTCCGGCTTATTTTAAACGTTTTTTTTTTTTTTTCATTATTTAAATAATACAGTAATAAAGCAATTGTCTGTCAAATTTAATTTATCGTCAATTTCCATTTTAACAAAATTGCGCGAAAAAAAATACGGAAATGGTTTAATAATGATTCGTTTAAAATATTATTATTATTATTAGTGTTTTTCAAATGGAGTTGTTATAAAGTAGTTTTAATTCATTTTAAAGTTGTAAAGGAATATTAAAGTTGAAGAAATTGAAATATTTGCATTCAATGCGAGTTACAGTCTGTTGCAATAATTTAAATTTTCTGACAATGAAAATGTAAAAAAAACAACTAGTATTATTGTAACAATAGATCTGATTTTTACTGTATTTTCAATTTTAAAAGAGGCAGATTTATTTTTTTTTAAATTTAATTTTAATAAAGTTTGTTACCCTACAAAGGGTAAATTTTAGTAACTTCATAACTATATTGTACCGTAGTATAATCGATTTTAATCTTTCCAAGAGTCATGCGTTTTACTTAAAATCGATGAATGCCGGATATTTCCGGTAGATTGGAAATGAATAAGTTTACTTAAAATAAAATGCACATGCAACTTTAATTTTTGTTGCAAAACTGCGATCAATATTATTTTCGAAAAACAAAAATAATTTTTTTTCCGAAGTTAAGAAAACAAGTTGAACAGTAAAATTTTGTTTTTCAACTGTTTTGAAAAGCTAGAAACACGTATGTAACGTTACGGTACGTGACTATTAACAGGGTAGAATATTGATATGACATTTAAATGTAAATGGCTATGTGTAACTTTCCGTTGATGATAATAATTTTTATGCAAATTTGCGTTTGCGAATTACTATATTGTATATGAAATTGTTTTGTTTTTTTGTTATTGTTCTATACATTTTTTTTATTTTTATGATTGTTATTATTATTTATAACGACGTTTAATCTGGAAAACAAACCCGTTTTCAGATGCGACTGTTGATTTGCAAGGCACGCTGGTTGCGAGTTAAAAACGAGGGACGTTTGAATTATTTATGAAACGCTGTTTTACTCTATTAAGCGGGAAATGGTCGTCACGCAGTTCTCGTCCTCGTCGTCCTTCTAATGCTCAATTTACCAGGGCTCATGCTTTCTAATAACAATTATCCGCGGCGACCAAACCAAAGCCCCGCGTCATTACTTTATCACTCCGAAAATCGATTTCAAATGTGATTAAGATCGCTTTTATCCGATCATATCGCCAATATTTTTGCTAGTTCTTTTTTTTATGCGGATGACAGGATTACGGTACATTTTCGGTAAGGGGTTTATTTTGCCTGGGGAGAAACAAAATACTGGATTAGATCACATCCTCGCTCTGGTTTTTGCCTCGAGATATCAAAAAAA
>JAQGAY010001085.1:0-16820 GCA_034698085.1 Polydesmus angustus | reverse complement strand
ATCTCATCTTAGAGTGTGGACGAGAGGAATTAAAAGCGGAACAAGTAGAAACGCTAAAAACATTTTTACAAAACGTTAGAACTTTAAAAATAATCGCCGTAACTCGATACGAAAAACTCAAGCATTTATTAGCAATTACTAATAGCTTATCTAATACGGATGATTATGAAGTCGTCCCAATTAACCATTTCGTTGACGATTGTAATTATAATTTAAGTTTAAGCGATTTGACGGAAGAGTCGCGCACGAAGTTAATCGAGAAAGTCAAAGAAAAATATATCGTGTTACAAGGAAGGAAAACGCAGTTTTTCCAGCATATAAATATGGACAATTTTAAAACCATAAATAGTAACCTTCTGTTTGAGTTAATGAAAGAAAATAAGGTGTTAGAGATAGGAAAAGAGCCTTTAAAATTGTGCCAATCGGAAGCGGCTTACAGCAAAAGATACACCAAATTAAATCCTGAAAACTTAGTTAGACCTCTATTAGACGACGGTGAAACAGAAATGTTCGTCGTCACTTTCGCTAAAGCTGCCCATTGTAATCTCGAAAAATTCATTGAACTATTAGAAATTAGCTGCAGGGATGAGCGAAATAGAGTTCGAGCGCGCGCGAGTACATTCCAAGTTGACTCTGCGGAAGACTTGGATTGCGGTGAGTGCGACAAAATCAACATTTTAATAGCTAATAAAAACGATAAGGAAAACACGTTTAAGAAGATTGGCAATTATCATTTTAGAAAGAAAATCTATTGGCTGGAAATTGTGGAAACAGATATTCAATTAATGCAAATTTACGATCATGATTTTTATATCAGTAGAAAATTAACGAAACTAGACAACTCTCAGGAAAATATAGACAACCCTCAGAAATATATAGACAACCCTCAGGAATATATAGGTGAAGAAACATTTGCTAAACAAAACCGCAAAGTGGTTATTATTGTAGATGAACCGGGAATGGGAAAAAGCACCACGTTAACTCGTCTATCCGAGTACGTGTTAAAAGACAATTGGGTCATTCGTCTAAATCTCTTGGAATGTCAAAACGAGATATTAAACCTCCTCCCTGACGATGATAATGATCAATTATTATTGACTATCGATTCGGTAGTTGAATTTCTCTTAGCGGCTAGTGGCGAAAACGTAAACAATAATAACTCCTTATTCACGGCGAATTTACTAAAGCGATGTTTAAATAACGACCAGCTTACCAACCAAGTGTTAATATTATTCGACGGATGCGACGAAATTGACGAAATGTGCCGAGAAAAATTAGTTTTACTAATGAGGTATATAAAAGATAAAACTTGCGCCAAGCAATGGATAACTTCTAGAGTAAAATGTAAAGATGAATTAGAAGAGAATCTAGACGTGTCAGCCGTCAATTTCCAAGAGTTGTCTAAAGATGAACGAGTAAAGTTTTTACTAAACTTTTGGCAAGTTCGACTTAAATTAGAGCTGAGCGAAGATAAGCGCGTTGTAAGCGAAAAATGGCGAATATTTTCCGCAGCTTTGCTCGATAAAGCTGATCAAGTGCTAAACGAGAATGAGTCGAGTTTTATGGGCATTCCTTTGCAGATGCGTTTGTTAGCTGAGAGTTTCCTTCCCAATTTTAAAAGTTTTGTGGTAGATGAGGAAGCGGAAGTTCCAAGTTTTGGGGCTTTAAACGTGGCGCACATTTACCAACGTTTCATTAAGATAAAGTACGAGATATATTTCAGGGAAAAAACTTTATTATCCGTCGGCTTAAACCCAGTTTCTGAAAAATGGGTATGTAACGAATTGACTAAACTGTTTCAAAAATTAGCCGTGGAATTAATATTTCCTCCGGATAAAAGGCATTGGTTGAGATTATCATCTCCGTTTCTTAATAATGAAAAGTTTAGAATCGAGCGTAACGAAATGTTGGAACTGGAACGAGTAGGCCTAGGTATAGTTCAATTCGACGCGTTTAATAGGGAGAAATTAGAGTTTATTCACCGCACATTCGCCGAATATTTTGCCGCTCAATTAATTTTAAATTGGTTAACTAAACCCGTTCATCCCCAAATGTTCCGCGCTAATAAAGTGGCGCTTAGCGCGGTTCATAAAGAACAACCGGTTATTTGCGAATTTCTAAATCGATTGATACCGGCATCCGAAAAAGATGGGCGAAAGCTGATTAAAGCCGCCAATTTTCAGGCGGACATCCTCGACGATTTAAGATACGTTTCGTTTAAAAAATACCCCGAATGGATTCGCTTTATCTTAAGCTTTTTTCGCAACAAAACTTGGTTGTTAAAAGAAAACGAGTTTTTACATTACTTTCAGTACGCGCTGACTCGTGACGAGAGCGGAGAAAGCGTGAAATATTTGTTACAATTGACAATTTGTCATTCCGACGTCATTCGTAAAATCGTGGAAAAAACGTTGGTGGGAAAAGAAGCTTTCGTATTTAATTTACCGTCGGTTAATGAGGCTAGTAGTAACAGAGATTTAAATTTCACAGTTGTCAAAAATAACGTCGCGTTATGCTTGCAGGCGTTACAGTTTAGCAAGATTTTCAAAGCTATTAAAACAAATAATTGCGATTTAAATAAAGATAGCGAAATAAGTCAACTGATAGGTCAATTCGGGGAAGAAACGAGTTCAAATACGTTGATAAAACTTATAGGAAAAAGACATAAGGCCTATTTCGAGAATATTTATATTCAAGATTTATACCATGAATTTAAGACTTTTATGCTCAAAACTTACTTTAAAAATGACAGGGAAAACGAAGATTTTACGTTGTTCGAAAGTGTTTTAGAGGATTTTAAACCAGATTCTGCAGAAATTTATGGAAAATTTATAAGAAATATTTTAGATTATAGTGATTTCGATACAATATTTCGTAGTGATTTCGATAGCGATTTGGACAGAGATTGGTATAGAAAGTTTCATAGAAGTTTTCATAGAGATTTCGATAGAGATTTCGATAGAGATTGGAACAGAGATTTTGATAGAAAGTTTCGTAGAGATTTCCCCAGTGATTTCGATAGAGATTTCCCCAGTGATTTCGATATAGATTTTCATAGAATTTTGGAAAGCAGTTTTCATAGAGATTTTGATAGAGATTCGAATGGAAATTTGGACAGAGATTGGAATAGACATTCTCATAGCGATTTCGATTTGGATTTGAATTCACATTTTGACTGGGTTTTTAATAGAGATTTCATAGGAGATTGTAATAGAAATTGTTATATAGATTACAAAAGACTTTTTACCAAAAGTTGCGACAAAATTTACGCAAAACACTTTAGAAATAACTTAAGTTGCGAAGAAACTTCACTTGAGAAAAGGAATAATTTTGTTCAGCTTATTAGAACAATGTTTGAAGTATATTTCAAATGTTGGAACTACCTCGCAGCTGGCGGCCTATTTAAGCGTTTTATGCATAACTTAAATAAACATATGAAAAGCAAAGATATTAAACATTTCGAAAAGATATTTAAGTATCTTCAAAAACATTTTTATTTGGATTTCGACGCAGATAGGAAAAAGTATTACATCGGCAGAGGTTTAGAAGCAGCTGGTGCTTTAGATACCGAAGAATATAAGAAATTCATTAGCCAATTATTTTATAAAGATAAAAAATTTAATTTGCTACTAGGCAAGTATATATCACCTTCCTACAAAATTAGTAACGTTAAGTCTGAAAAAATGGTCGACAACGCAGTGGCAGGTATAAGCAAAAGTGACTTACAAAGTATTATAAAAACAGAATTAAAATCGTGCGCTAATGTTTCCGATTGGTTTACCATTTACGACCGTCATTTTAAACCTTTATTAAAATCTGAATTAGATATAAACGATGAAACTATTTTGTCCCAACAAACTTTTAACCAATTTAAAAATGTCCCCATAATCAGCGCCCATATGTTATCTATTTTTTCCTTCTACAATTGGAAATACGTGCAACCGTGGTTTCACTCCATCAAATGCCCAGAAACTAAACACTTGTTGTCTCACTATTCAGACACTTTAAAAAATATAAATTTTGACTTAAGCAAACTTAAGCTAATTGGTCAAATTATGTTCGAAAAAATCAAAGCTATCAATAGCCGAGGCATCAAAAATTTTCAACAACTTTTAGAATGTACCACGCAACCATTCATTGCACAATGGTTAGAAGATGAATTTAAAGCGAATGAACAGCTCAGAAATTACGAAATAGATAAATACGTCTTAGAAAAAGTATTAACATTAGTGGCCACTCACGGAAGTTTAGCTTTACGCAAGGCTTTCAATATTAAAGATATTTCAACTTTTAAGCAAATTGCGCGTTGCCTTCTCGAACATTTCCCTATACTCTTTCATTTACTCGCTTTGAAATTAAATTACCACAAAAATTCATTCCCCGATATAGAAAAGTTTCACATTCTGTTGAAATTAACGCGGACGAAATTTCCTAAATCAGCTCCAACTTTGGCCATGATCGTCGATAAGGATTTAAAAAACGTATTTCACGCGACTTTTAAAAATTCGAAAAATGCCCAACTTTTGAGTTTATTGATTAAGATTTTCAAACCTTACCCGACCATCTTGAAACACCTGCTTTTAACTCCCGATAGAAACGGCAAAAATTTTTTAAACTACGCTTTAACCGAATGCTGGGACCATCCGTTACAACTTTTACTAACCCAATTTAATGAACATTTCGAAATATTTCAATATATAATGAAAAATTTCGTACAAAACGAAGACGAGAAACTGAGTTTATACGAAGCTTCCGTTAGAAACCATCCCACTCATTTGTTGACCTTTTTAAACCATCTCTTAAGTATTCAAAATGTTTTTAGCAATTATTATATAATACCTCGCAAACAAAATTTGGAGAAACCGGCATTTTATTTAGCCGGCGAACGAGGTTGTATCGAGGTGATCCATGGTTTTATAAAGGCCCTAAAAGCTGATGAAAAACTTATGTGGCAATTGCTCACCTGGGTTGATCCGTGTTCGGGAAAAAGCGTCGTACACAGAGCGGCGGAGATAGGGTACGGAGAGGTTGTAGAAGCACTGCTGTTGACCTGTTCTAACGATCGATTACAACAGCTTATCCTGATGAAAAATCTATCAGGCCACACACCCTTAGATTGCGCCATTTTGAGCCAAAAGTCCGTTATTAGCGATGATTTTACGATTTGTTCGCGTAAAAAATTAGTTGCTAAAGTCAGTTTTAAATCGTTACAAACAAAATTTAGAGATTTAGATTTCACGGCGGAAGAATTGTTATGTTGGAAAGAGCTGATTTCGGGTTTAAAAAGCCTGCCAACGGTGGTTAAGTTACTCTTAATCTACGCTAAATGTTTCAATAGCGCTAACTTAAAATCGGCTATTTTAGAAAACAAAGACCTGGAATTAGCTCTAGAATGCGTACAAACTACACTCGAAAATGATGGTTGTTATTATCCGCACAAGGGCGCTTTTGATGAAGGTTTTGACTTATTTCCACACGTGATGGACAATCCCGAATGTAATGAAGAAGAAAAACTGAGTTTATACGAAGCCGCGGTAAGAAGTAATCCAGGGCATCTAGTAACTTTTTTAAACCACCTTTTAAGTTTGCGAAATATTTTCAACGACTTTATTTTACCCGTCCGTAACAACCAGAAACCGGCTTTTTATTTAGCTGGCAAACGGGGTTGTAAAGATGTGTTGGACGTTTTAATACAGGCCCTAAAGAATAATAAAGACCTATTGTGGCAATTGATGACTTGGGTGGACCCCGAGTCGCAAAAAACAGTGGTGCACCAAGCGGCGGAAAAAGGTTATGGAGAAATTGTGGAGGCTCTGTTGATGACCTGTTCTAAGGACCAATTGCAACAGCTGATCTTAATGAAAGATAAATTAGGCCACACTCCTTTAGATTGCGCGGTTTTAAGCGAAAAGCAAACTATTTTAAATGATTTTGAAATTAATGCGCGCCTGGAGTTTATCGCTAGTGAGAGTTTTCAATCGTTGCTAAATAACGTCGGAAATTTTAACTACGTCGAAGCTAAACAATTATTAAGTTGTCCGGAGCTGTGTTCGCGCTTAAAAAACCTGCCGATGGTGGTTAAATTAGTATTAGTATACGCTAAATGTTTAAATAACGTGGAATTAATGTTAGCAATTTTCGAGAATGAGGAACTGAAATTAGCTTTAGAAAGTGTATACATTTACGCGGATGATTACGGTTACTGTCTTTACGAATGCGCTATTTTACGAGAAGACGAGGAGGTGCTCAAACTGTTAATGAACAAAGGCGTTGATATTAACTCTACGAACGGATTAGGTTACACGGCTCTAATGATGGCCATGGATAAGTTAGGCGCCGATTCCATGGAATTTTTAATAATGGACAGAGAGAACAAAGCAGATTTTTACGCGGAAGATGTTTATGGCAATTCTGTTTTTTCTCTAGCTTATCCTAAACCTACATCGAATAACATTCGCAATAATACATTTAATTAACTTTTGTACATTATTTTTCTCTATACGCTGTAATTTGCACCAGTTTCCAAGCATTTTTGGAACCTAAACAACAGCTTTTTGGAAATCACTCCATAAAAATCTGCAGCCAACTTTTGCAGATAAATTTTTTTTTTTTCATTTTTTTTTTTTTTTAAGTTTATTTATCAATTATTTTTTAATCAATTAATTTTCAATTTATTTTTTTTTTCACTTTTTATCTCTATAATTATTTTGTTTGTACTTTTTTTTTGTCATTTTTTTTTTTTTTGATAATTTTTTTGTCTTTTTTTTTCACTTTTTTTTTCCAACATTTTTCATGAATTTTTTAAAAATTCGCATAACAATCCTTTTTTAGCAATTTTTTTAAAGTATTTTTTTCAATTCACTTATTGTCGCTTATCCCAAAAAAAAAATTTAATTCCAAATTTCTACCAATTACTTATGTGCCACCAAAAAACCAATTCAAAATGAACCAAAATAGTAAAGAAAGTGTTATTCAGCCATAGAAATAAAAGGGTGCCATACACTGCTAATAATAACGTGTCAAAGGCTTGGGAGGGTGCGCAAACGATATTTTTGTCCATGGCTTTAAAACCAAACTTTTTTTAAAAAATAGTACCGGCATTTTTACATTAATTTAGATTTAAAAAATGTGACATTGGGATTTTAATTCAACTGCAAAAAAAACCCCACTTGGGTTTACATATAAAATTTCGTATTATTTTTTAAAAAAAGATTAGAATTTATGTCGAAATAATAATGTTGTTATCATCAAAACATGTGATAAAAGTAGTGCTCAATTAAACAAAACAAAAATTGTTTTAGAATGTTTGTTTCAAACCTTCATTTGGTTATTAATAATTATGTACTCCGTAATGACATAAAAAAATTTTGTTATGCTAATACAAATTATTTTAAAAATTAAATTAGCGTGTATTCCATCGTTTTAAGTAAGCAAATAAAAATTCAAACTAAAGTTTTAGTTTAATAAACATTTTACCTGATTCGCTTATAAGATAATATTCGAATAATTTATATAAGTTGCACTCAACAAACAGAAAACAATAGCAAAATAAAACTCTTCATTATTCAAAACCTTTGGCTTTCGTGACCGATTAGATAACGCATTTGTCAGAGTAAACACTTGAGAAAATAAGATAAGATTGTGCTGACAGCTGATACATATTCCGCCGATTAAAATAATATCTCAAACAGAAAAAAAAAAAAAAAAATATTTCAGAAAAGTTTATTCTAAATATTTTTGTGCACAAAAACAAGTCAAAAAAAGTGTTTAAAATGGCCGCCCTCGAAATAGGTAATGTATTCCAACATTAAAATATCCTCACCTAACCAATAAACCAATTGTACTAAACCAGCTTTAGACGACGAAGACGAGGTATTCATGGACCAATTTCACGACGTCGACTGGTTGGATGACGTAGAGGATTTCAAGTGCACTCGCTGTAGCAAAGTTCTCGTCCAGCACTTCGTGGCCAACTGCGCGCACAAGTTCTGCGCAAACTGCAAGCGCCTTTTAGACGACGGAAGTGAAAAGTGGAAGTGTCCAAAATGTCAACTCTTCATCGTGGAAATAGTCAGTTCAAAAGGTCACTTTCCTTTATCTATATGACTAAAGTTGACATCACTTTTAGATACGTCAAGACTTACAATTTAAGGACAGAGTGCGACGTCTGCGCTTGCACTGTCCCAACCGGAAGTACGGCTGTCCACACATCTGCACTTTCAAAGATTTAAAAGTAATCTTCATAAAATTAAATCAACTTTCTTTTAATATTTGTTTTAACACTTTAGGAGCATTTTGAAAGATGCAAGGCCACGCGGGAAAGGGCACTTCCGGTCCCCTGCAAAAGAGACCTTACTGTCGAGGTAGGTAAAGCTTACATATAGGGTGTTCGTTGGATGACGATAGTTTTGAAACATCAATTATAGGATTAATGCAAATTTCTTCAAATTTCCTTAAACGCAGTAACACCTGCCGACTCAGTTGTAGAGGTCATATTTTAAAAATTGTTTTTTATTATTAAATGAGAGGTGTTAATTAATGTAAATATAAAAAAAATAATTCTTTTTCATTAAAATTCGGCTGATTTATTCATGTTTCAAAACTATAGTCATCCAATAAACACCCTATACTATAGATTTACAAACACTAATGCAATTTATTCACTTAGCAATTGGAGCGAATGTTTTCGATGGAAATGCAGGTGATGAAAAGGGAAATGCTGGAGATGCAACAGAAGGTGATTGAGGTGGAACACAGGTACGACACCAGGGACGCAGAGGAAAAGGGCCTACGAGAAAGTAGTTGGGAAATGAGTGTGGAAGTAAATGAGATGAAGCAGAGGATGACCAAAATAGAGAAAAACCAGCAGGATGCAAAGGGGAAGTTGAGAGCGAAATTGTCCTACGTTAATGACAGGATAAATGGAGTAAAATCGGATTTAATAGTAGAGACGACCAGATTAAAAGCAGACGTTTTTCAGCTATTACAAAGTAAATCTCTTTTGATTTTTGTCTTTTGAAAACATTTAAACTAATAGAAATTAATATATTTTTATTATTATGAACAGAGCAAGAAATAAAAAGCGATGCCAAAGCATCTCCAGAGGAAAATTTGACGTTGGCTGTGGAAGAAAATAAGGCGGAAATTTTGAAATTGGAAGAGAAAGGTAAGTTGTATTTTGAGTTTAATAAGTGGAAAAACAACAAACTAATGCAACAGCTTTAATAATACAGTGGAACAAAAAATTAAAACGTTAGAGGTTAAAATCGAGAATAACATAGACGAGTTGCGGCGCACTATGCAGGAGATGGAGACGACGCAGGATAAGAAGTGGACGGAGGCTAACGACAAAGTTACCACGGTAACAATAGTACTGTATTACAAACTGAAGAAAAGGCAATTGCAACAGCAATAACTCTAATATTTTGGACATTTTGAATTAAAGGGTTTTTGGTTAGTTAATGATGTGTTTACCAAGTTCTCATTTTATTTCACGGAAAATGTTAAGTTACAAGCATACCTCGCTTAGTGCGGTTTCAAACAGTGCTGCTTCACTATAGTGCGGTTTGAAAATTTGACCAAAAAATTCAAATTGTTTGAAAATTTGACCAAAAAATTCAAATTGTTTGAAAATTTGACCAAAAAATTAAAATTTTTTGAAAATTTGTACAGTATGCGAATTGTTGCATGTGTACAGTACATGTATTACTATTAAATACATTCTAATTGCATGCTATTTTTTGAAAAACTAAGTGGGAAAAAATTTGTACCAAGAGTTAGTTTTTAGTTATTTTTGGAACCAATTGCCACTTTTTGTACTTGTTTCATTCCCCGAACAGTGCGGTTTCAAACAGTACGGCATTTTTCTGGAACCGATTACCCGCACTAATCGAGGTATTAATGTATTTAGTTTAATAAGTTGGAAAATTTGCTATTTAAATTTGGTAAAAAATCAAATCAAAAATTATTAAAAATGGAACTTATTGCTGCAAGTTGGCTTCATTATTCTGAAGTAGGACGTAGGCCTTACTACAACAATAATTTTTATTTTTTTGTTCATTTCATTTTCTACATTAGGAAATAAAGTGCGGTGATTTAGCAAAGTGTTTTGCGGAGATGATCGATGTTAAGGAAAAGTGCGAAACGGAAGTCGAAAAAATGCGCGCAGAAACTGCGAATCATTTCAGAGAACAAGATAAAAAGGTGAACATGAAATTAAAATTTTAATTTAAAAAAAAAATGGGAGATGGAAACGGTAATTTTATTACTAATTACATTGTTTTAATTTATCATAATTTTTTTTATTTTATTTTTTAGATTGTTGCGCAAAATGAGCAAATCCAACAAATTAACACCAAAATAATCGTTGACTTTAACAGTTTAAAAACAAACCTAGTCGCGGTCGAATCGAAACAATCGATACAAGAAAAAATCACCGAAATTCATATCAATAGAAACATCTTTCAACTTAAAAACTTAATTTTATTCAAAATTCCTCAGGTTTTTTTTTTCTCCCTTTTGTACTACTATTCAAAATTTCATTGTTCAAAATGTTAATTGGAAATAATATTATTATTTACAGTTGACCACTTTCGATTTGGTAGCTCAAAATCACAGCCTTCCACCAGACTTTACGTGGAAAATAGGAGGAATAATGAACAGAATTAAGGAAGATAAATTCGAAAAAAAAAGTGAACTTTTCAAATGGAGCGGATATCCGATCCAAGCTCAAGCTAAAATCAAAGCCCTAAAAGGTGAAGTGTACGTGTCCTTGTATTTAAAAGATGAGGAGAAAGACGTTCCCTCTAACATCAAAGTCATTCCTAACGTTTATTACGTGCTGAGAGATCGAAGCGGAAGTAGTAGCAAACATAGATGCGAAACCAAAGGGTATTCCTATGGTACCAAGTTCAGTTATTCCCTGCATTTTAGGCCCTACCAGTTTAATAAAACCTGGTTTACCGACAAACTCTACAATGCGGATGATGGGGTGGAGATTGAAATGTACGTGGAAGCACCGGCCATGGCTCAACTGGCCTTCTCACACGATGGCACGTTAAGTTGGGCCATTGACAGCTACGCTAAAAGAAAGCAGATGGCCAAGGAGGGCCTAGTAGGTTATCACGAAAGCCCGTGCTTCTATACCGCACCCAAAGGATACAGGGTGCAAGTGGTGATGTTTTTTAATGATTACGGGGTGAACGAAGGCAAAGGATTGACGGCTGAGATTCATTTTCTGACCGGTGATTTCGATGCTGACCTTCCAAAGAATTTTCCGCATCAGACCACCATCACCCTCTTCAATCAAAAGAAATTTGATATGTCTATTATCAAAGAATGTGAAAATGAAAACACCAATAATATATCGTCGTATTCGGTTTACCTGTGTAGCAACAGCGAATTAGAAACTTTAATCGAAAATGATACTTTGTTTTATAACGTTACCATCATAGCCTTAGAAACGAGGGACACTTAAAAAAACTCTTATAAATTTATTTCTCTTTCTTACATAATTATTAAAAAATGTATAAAACAGATATTATATACTGGAACGTAAATTTGTTGCGAATATTAAATTTGTTTTATTTTTTTTTCAAAGTGATGTGAAAATATTTCGGGTTTTTAAATTTACCTTGGTGTAAAAAATTGAAAATATTAAATTGTTGTAAATATTTTTTTTTTAGGTGCATTGCGTTTTCTTATAAAGTTTTATAAAAATTTTGCGTACATTTTAAGATAATAGACTATTCGAGATTCAGATTAGATTAGATGTTGAAAAAAAAAATAGTTTTGAAAAACTTGTATCATCAAAACCTTAGAAATAATAGAAAAAAGACTATTTTTTAAAAAAAATAAATATATATATAAATAAAATAATTTTAATGACAAATTGGATCTTCTAAACTCAATAAGCATTTGTAGTCTTTAAAAAATGTTAGTGCATTATTACAGTTGTAAGTAACAAGGAGCAAATGCTAGGTGTTATTGATCTTTAAAAAAAAAAATTATGCTCATTGATCGACATTTCCTTTCATCAAAATAATAGCTGTGCAAAACCATTGAATAAATAATATTAAAACATCCGCTCAAAATATTCCATTGTTTGCTCAAACAGAAAATTTTAATATAAAATAGCTGAAACAACGCCCATTTCCTTTCGTGAGCCACTATTGATCAGTGGAAAACACAATTGAATGCTGGAGGCAAATTTAAAATCAATATTTAAGAACATTTACACGCGTCAATTTATTAATTATTCTCATAGCTATAGTGACAAAAGCATAACACACAGTCAGAAGGCAGTTTGAGCTGGTGCTTAATGCGCACGCATCACGCTTCTCCAACCTCATTTCTAAGGTAGATTTTAGTATATTCCTTATTTATAATGATTTCTATTTAAAAAGCTAAAGAGCAGCACTCACTAAATATAATTATGGCTCCGAAGACACTGTACGACATTGTCAGACCAATTTGTTGGAGACTCAACATGTTCGGATACAATTATGGTAATGAGCAGCCAGCAGGATGGATGAGGAGAGGCTACAAAATGGCTGTCAAATGTTTTCTGCTGTATTTAATGTGGAGGAAGATGCTATTTGATTGCATGTCGCCAAGCGAATATTCAATTACTAGTTTGATCTACTTTATTTGGGATTCGCTGATAATTAGTAGCTTCTGCCTGCAATTGTTCTTCGTGAAGGAAGGAGAAATGGAAAACATGATAACAAAAATGAAGCAATATCCAATAAGAAAAATGAGCCAGAAAAGTCTCCACAAACAACTCATTCCCTCCAGATTTTTCTTGACTATCTTCACTTACCTTTTTCGGTTTATCACTTTATTTGGTCTGGCATTCGCTATTGGTAATTTTATAGGAGGTACACTTCCGTTTTCTAAGGCTGTGTTTATGGCGGTTGTTGGAGCATATTGCGGATTGATTTTCAACTTTCCAGCTCTAGTCTGCCTCCTCCCTTGCATCGTGGCTTGTTTCTGCAGAACGGAAATGGACGAAGCCATGGAAGAGATGAAGCGGATTAAGTCGCCCTTAAGAAGAGCTAAAGCCGGAGCTAAACTCATGGAGAAGTACCAACAACTGTACGAATTGGCCTCAGTGACCGATGTAGGCCTATCCACAGCCATGTACTTTATGAAATGGATTTTGTTCATTGCTTTCGCTGCGGTTATATTGGCCGATACAATATTTATCAATGACACTGCAGTGACGTACCAAAATAAAACACCAATATCGATAGTGGACTATCTGGAGATTTTGTTTCTTAATTCTTTAATTTTGGTCTACTTTCCTCTGTTTCAATACTTTTACTTAGCTCCTTCTGCTAATCAAATGGTAACAAATAAATTCTAAACTCATCTTTTCTAACACTGAGATCTAAAATATTTAATTAAAATAAATTTCAGTTTGACCAAATGAATAGAGCCATTGTTGATTGTAGCTCCATTGATGACCAATGGTTGTCGCCCGACCCAATCTCACGACCATATTTGCTCAAAGTAGAATTTATATTGGTTTTTTTAAATTAAAAAGCATCACTTAAAAGTAACTTAATTATTTTTTTTTTCAGATGAGAATGGAGCAAGTTGAGCTGGTGAGCCACATGGCCACGGAGGACCCGCCTTTCACTCTGTTCGGTGATGTTCTGGACAATGACATTTCATATGCGGTAAAATAAAAATTTATTTATTATTATTATTAAAGTTATGGTTTTAAAATGTTTTTTTTTTTTTTTAGGTATTTTTAGAACTGATTGATATGTGCAATACTTTAGGTGCGCACCAAGTGCAAGATGAGATGATTCCAACTCGCATATTTCGTACTTTTATGAAGCGATGTATCGATTGTGATTTTTGGATTGAACATATGACCTTAGATTAATGAAATCTTTTTCTGTGTTTACCTTCTAATCAAACTAAACTTCTAAAATTTACATATTATCATACACTTTGTATTAGGTTTTAATTCTATTCTATTTTTCTGCTCTACAAGCAGCAATTTCTAGAAAACTGATAGGGAGAAATCAAATTTTCTTAAAAAAATGAGCAATTGCAAAAAAACTTTAACTTTTGAAAGGTTAGAAAAATTCATCAAAGATTTATTTGTTTCTTAGAACCAATTTCTAAAAACACTTAAGTTCATCTAAACTTTTATTCACTGCTTTGAAACACCTTCCTCACCTTTTTCAACACTCTAAGACATATTATACTCTCAAGCATTTTAATTGAACAGTATAAAAGGTGGTTACAACATCTTAATGATGGGACAATAATAATTAATCTTAAATAAAGTCGGTTTCTTGGATGAGTTATAAATTAAGTTATCAAAAATGTTAAATTATGCGATCACAACTGATTAGTATTAACTGACATCCCTCTTAAAATTGTGCTAATAAAATCAACTTGTGAAAAATTAATTTGCGATAATTTTTCCGAAAATGTTCAAAAAAAATAAAAAATTAATTTATATAACTTTATAGATAAGGTAATATTTCGTTAAAGATATCCTTAAATTAGATAGGCTGTTGTAGAAACGAGTTATCATCAAAATTTATGTTCATAGAGTAGGCCTACTGCACTACATGATTTCTTCTTAAAAAAATATATTTCTCACTATGTTTTCTATTGCTTGACGTCACTTTTAATGCCTTATTTCTAACGTAACAATTCTCAGAATTTAATTGAGTAAACAAACCGGAAGGGATTCTCATCCTTTAAAATTATTGATTTTTTAATACTTTTTTTAGCGAAAGATAAGGTAACTTACAAAAAAAAAAAAAAAAATTATGGTGAAACACACCCTAACTCGATAAAATTTATGATCAAATAAATAATTCGATAAGTTAGAATATTGACTTAAAAACGATAAAAGAAAAAGTTAGTTTCACTTTGAATTTTTAGAAATTTAAATTTTTTTTAGTATCTATTAAAGTAAGAAGAAGAAGAAGAAAAACAGTGTTGGAGAAACTTTTGTCTGTTTAGAAAAAAATGTTTAGTTTTTTTATCCATAAAATCGTGTTTTTTGCTTTGATATTTGCATCTTCTCTCACTCACGTAAGTACCACTAAACTATTTTTAAGATTTTTTTATATTAAAAAAAAAAATTAATGTTTGGAACAATTTGAAACAAGGAAAAAGAAACGGATGCAAATTGCAACTTTAAAAACCTCAATCAAAAATTGGATCTTTTAATCGAAGAAATGGAAGATTTAAAAACGAATTTTTCAAAGGAAAATGGCGTAATAATTAATTTCTAATTACCACCATTCTGCTTTATACTAATTATATATTTATTTAGGCATCGATGTGCCTGAATTCGAGCCTAATAACGGGTTGGATCGACCGAATCTTAAACAAAATAGACTACATTTCATTCGAATTGGTCGATGAAAACGACGAAGTTACAACTTATTCTTATACTTTACATATTAAAAAAAAACTTTTTTTTTTTACCTTATCAGACGACAACTAAAGGTGACGTAACGGTTGAGATGACGTCAGAGTACAATTCGACGGGAAGTGAAGAAGCCAACGCCACCAACATCGATGTCGCACTAAAAGAAGAAAATGAAATCTCGTAAGTCAAAATTTTAATTAGAAAAAATTTCACTAAATTAATATCTTGAAATTAACACAAAAAAAAAAATTGTTTTTAATGCTAGAATTGAGAATTTATGCGATCCGAACCCGTGCTTGTACGGAGGACGGTGTCACATGACCACCGGAAATGACTACGAATGTATAGGCTGTCATCGACTAACCACAGGAAAAAATTGCCAAAGTAAGTTCGAAAAACTACGATGTAATAATTATATAGGGTGTTCGGTAGATAAAACTAGTTTTAAAACTTGAATAAATCATTCGAATATTAATGAAAATGAAATATTTTTATTAAATTTGCATTAATTAACACCTCCCATTCAATAATAAATAACAATTTTTGGAATATGACCTCTACAAATGAATCGGCACGTGCTAATGCTCTCGAGAAAATTTCTATTAATCCTATATGGTTGATGGCGGCACGTGCCAAGATGCAGTCTCCGCAAACGCTTTAGCTAAAAGAGAGTGAGTAGGTTTACACGTGCCGACTCAGTTGTAGAGATTATAATATTTTACAAATTGTTTTTGATTATTAAATCGGAGGTGTTAATTAATGTAAATTTAATAAAAATAATTAATTTTCATTAAAATTAAACTGATTTTTTTCATGTTTCAAAACTAAAGTCATCCAACGAACACCCTATTATAATTTAGAATGAGACAAAATGCTTAAATCAGAATTTCAATTATAAAATTTAAGATTTAAATTGCGGCTACAACAGCTGTTTCGCGTGGAATGGCACCCTGTATCTGGTCATCGAATCGAAATACGATTGGGAAGGAGCGAACCGGAAGTGCCTGAGCGAAGGGATGACTCTAATCATGCCTAAGGATAAGGAGAGCAACGAGTTTGTAGCGCAGCAACTGAAATCCATTTATAAAAATACTGATGGTCAATTGAACTAAATGACCTTGTGGATTGGATTAAGACGTGTGTCGAGTGGGGAATGGCAATGGATAGACGGAAGTGCACTAGGTCCTTACACCGGAGGAAGAGATGACTTCAAAAATGTCTGTAAAAATGTGTATGGAATTTTCAGTTCATCCACTACATGGGATAATGCTCCAGTCCACTGGCTAGGATACCCCTTTTGCGAAAAACGTCCTTTCTTGATTCTTTAGTTACATCCCTTTACTCAACTAAATACTTTTAGATAAACTTTAAAAAAATAATTATTATACTTTATATCAGTTTTTAGTGTACT
>JAQGAY010001084.1:0-16832 GCA_034698085.1 Polydesmus angustus | reverse complement strand
TTTATTCAAAAGGTATTGAGTCCTTAAATGAAGTATAAAAGTTTTATTTTCGTAATTATTATAATACGAAATAATCTAAAGTTATTTATTTATAAATCTTGTCAAGACCTGAGCCCTATTAATTAAAATTTTGATTTGTTATGACAAAAGGTTTTTTCCCTATCAATTTAAATTTCATTAAAAAGTCCGATATCATTTGGTAAAATGTAACCAAAGCCAATTCCCCCGCCTTTCCTCATTACTCCTTCCTTTACTCATTCGATTTACGGATTTAAAATTAATGCTCAGTAAAGCGTGTCAATATGAAATGAAGTGTGAATCAGGTGAGCAAAGTGCCCTGTGGGACGCGCAAACATTTTATCACTAAATCGTGTGCTAAATAAGCCCCTCTTTTATCACACTCATTTATTTCCTTTTTTGATTTTTCCTGTCTTTAGGGAAACATTTGCGGAGAAATCACACTTTTTCTATGTGTGTAACAGACAATCGACACCTCAGGCTGCAAGCTCAACATAGACCCTGACTAGCTGCCCTCCATATATACACGCTTCATATATCATCTGCTCACATTACCAAAGGGCATAGTAAATACAGAGAGCACTTGCTGTGTCTCCCTTTAAATCGATTTTTAAAAAGTCTTTTGTGCAAAGTAAGTTGTTATTTAAAATCTCTAGCTAAGCATGGTGCGCTATTAAACAGGTTTTTGCACCAGCCGAGATACCATGCAGCCACCATCATCATCAGATTACCCCTCTTTCGCCCCGGTTTCCATCTAGGAGCCCCATCTGTCGACTTTAGGCCTTTATTACGGATAGTGAACGTGTTTGTGTGGTGAACCTGTGACATGCTGACTATAATAGAATTGAGAAACACAATTGGCGTAGGCCTATTGTGGTAGGAAAAAAGGGCACTTGAGGCCTATGACCGAGCTACATGTCTGTCTATTTATCGCAGCAAAATATGAAAATAGACTACATTCGACAGATGGCGTTAATTATTCAAACGCATAATTCAATATTCAATATCGAGTTTTGGCTTAGGTTAACATTTTCTTTTATCGTTGATTTTTCAATGAAACAAGATGTACAAATTTCATGTAACATTTTTTGTTAGTTAAACGTACAGTATCTTGGTTAAACTTTTTCTCTGAATCGAGGCTAAGTAAATTTTGTAAAAGTTGAATTTGGATACATTTAAAAAAAATGATAATAATAATTATTTTAAAGATATAAGCCTGATTAAAATGGTCAATTAATACATTTTATTATTGTTTCACTTAATCACTATTTTTAATATACTTAAAAAATTATTTCCCATAAAATATTGAAAATATAAGATCTACATTCAATAGTGACTGATCTGTATTCCTCTCTTTTTCGTCTTAGAGAGGAAAAAGATAGCCTGCAGATTTAATTTTTTTATTCAGTTTTCTTTAGTTAGAAATTTAATGGAAGTTACAATTGAATGAATTAAGTGGCTTATTCTAGTAAACAACAACATTACATACAATATCAAATGCAACGCAAATAAAATCCTTAAAATGAAGTGACATTTACAGCGAAGATTTTCAAATTTAATTTGAAAAAAAAAACTTAAAAAACTAAACTTTCGTTCATTTTCATGGAGACATTAAATTTTTCGTTATTTATTATAATATTTAGTGGAAAAACAATAATACTGCAATACATTACATGTATTTACGTCTGCGCATTATTGTTCATCTTCATATTTCCCATGAATTGCTTTTTCCCCCCCACATAAACAGATTTATTTGAGCAGTTATTTCGAAAAAGTAAATACTGTATACGATATCTTACATTTTTAAAAAAATCAAATTTTATTCAAAATGTTAAAAAAATTGGATCCCCGAACAAAGTTTAAATATGAAAGATAAGCCGATTCGCTAATTTATTATATGGCATGAATGTCAGTTTAGCGTTATGTATGAATAAACAGATACGGTATCAGTAAATTTGTATAATTTTGCACGCTATTTGTATCATCATATCTTGTTTTGTGTGAAGCAAAAGCTGTATCACCCATGTTATTTTTTATCAGCGTAGTTGCACGACTTGTTTTATCTTTTGATTATGTGCATACAAATGGTCTTTTTGTCGGAGGTTTCCTTTCCAACCACCGTACAACCTCATCATAATTCCCGCCGGCGTCATTTCTGGAACGATGGATACATGATTCTTCTATCCGCTGTTGTGACAGTTATAAACGACATTATAATTCAACTCAGCTACTCGTTTATGACCGCTTTGCTTCGCTCTGCGCTGCACACCAAAGATAGAATTGAAAATGCAGAGATAGACAACTTTATAAAGTGCAATTTAGGTTTGTCATAAATATTGTCATTAGTGAGGGAGAAAAACGTCTTCGGTGTACTATTCATGAAGAGGGTCCTCGAATAGAAACGCTTTTCAACATTACTTCATACCCGTTTCAATTGTGCACAATAAAATTGCCGCGACGTTTCCCAAGTTATTTAGAATTGAATGATAATATTATCTCCAATAAAAATATTTTTAAATACCGCAAAATTAATTTAAATACTGCAAACCCTTGAATAACAAATTTCAAAGCTAAGAAACATTTATTAGAAATTACAAAATGGAGCTATCATTAATGGGCAAAATTGGCGAATCACTTTTGAGCAACATTTTGCAAAGCGAATTTTCCGATTTCCCCAAAGAAAACTTTAATTTCTTAACCTTTTTCCTCGTTCTTATACTTAAGTCTAGACTACTTCTTATGTTGTCAGAGTTTGGAATTCATTCTTCAATAATTGATGACAATTATTTTCATCAGTGGAGCAATAAATTCCAAAATTAAAAAATGTGGAGTTAAACCTATAAGAAGTGGACTTTAAGAGTGAGGAAAAAAGCTTAACCTCAAAATTTCTAATAACGTTGCTTTTATACTACTAATGCTCACGCTATACGTTGAATCCGTTATATTTTAATGTATTTTCCTCATTGGTTATTTGCAATTTTGCTGTACAGAAGTTTTCTTCAGAGGCACAAACCTAACAAATACCGGATATCCGACAATTACATTATTTATTGAATTAACAAACAAAAAAAAAAATTTTACAGAATTTCTTTGTTAAATGGCATAACGTTAAAATTGTTGTCTTTGCTAAAATTTGTTTAATAACATGAGAAGTTGAAAAGTGTCTTCTCAGACACACCCGGTTGTCTTTGTAAATGGGGATTTTTTTCAAAACAAAATATATTTACCATTTAAAATACTGTAGTTATACTGAATTGTAATACATGTACATATTTTAATACGGTAGGCTACATGCAATTACTGTATATTATTCTTGTAAAACCCAAAAGCCATTTTTTTTTACAAAAGCTGCTAATAGTTTTAACAAATAAAAAAAAAATGAATTTTATTTTTATTAGCAGCCTGCTTCATTAAAATTTTTAATAAATATTCTTATAAATATTTTTTAAGAGAGAAAAAACCATAATCTTAATGTTAAGTGTATTCAGCGTTTTATTTATAAAAATTTAATAAAGAAAGCCATTACGCAAATAATAATTTATATAACAACCCCACTTTAAGAAATTATTACCGTAAAATATAAACTTAGAAAAAATTATTCTTTTACAAATCAAACGATTTAATAAATAATTCATATAATATAATCATTCTTTACATCATAATTATCTACAAATACGAAAAAAAATCTACAGTACTAGTTTTTAATATGTTCATTATCTTATCATTCATTTCGTTAAAACCGCAAACGATTAAATAAAGTTATAACGCATTCAAAATTAAAGAATTTCGAATCAATAAATTCGCAAGCCTTTAACCGGCTATTATGTTCGTTTTACTCCCCAAAGAAGACAATTGGTGGGCACGCGAATCATCTGTCTGCATCTTATTCAAAGGTTTATGGATGCTAAACGAAAGACTAGGGTTAGACGTATTGGAGTTCGGAACTTGGTAACCGTCGTAAGAAGAACCGGAAGTGACTGTTGGAATAAGAGGAATTGAAGGAGGAGCGGGTGTGACACAGTTGGACACAATCCTCCTCATCTCATCCAAAGCATTGGCCTGCATGAGGATATAGTTTTTAGCCAAAAGTAAAGTGGCTATTTTGGACAGTTTTCTGACGGATGGCGAGTGCGCGTAGGGAATGACGGAGCGTAACTCGTCGAGGGCGTCATTCAAGTCGTGCATCCGGCGCCGTTCACGGGCGTTGATATTCAACCGGACACATTTACCCCCACCGTTTTGCCTGTTCTTTTTCGTTCCTCTTCCTTCGTCCCTGGAGCAAATATTTGGCTGATTGGCGCGCAACACGTTATCGTTGATTTTGAGGTGACGGTTATTCACTAATGGAGAATCGTTCAAATCGTTTTCATCTTCCTCATCCTCGTCGTAACTCGTGCTGGCCGCGTCATTTTCTTGCGTAATGTGACGCCGTTGCTGTTCCAGGTAAACCGAGTCAGTGAGATGCGGCAGAGAGCAGGACGATGACGGCATCGAAGGAGGCGAGGTCATCGGAGACGCAGGCGGCAACGTAAAAAGAGATGCCCTAATCGAAGTTGGGACCGAATAGATCCCATTTTGAATAGGCCCAGCTGTCGAGGTTGGCGACATGGTGATGGGGACGAGAGGCGAGTTAAACACTGACATCGTTTTTGGATAAATGAGGGAGAGAGCACCTAAAACCCTCATATGCCGCGCTTCGTTATTTCCTATCGAAATACACGGCCGGTCGAATGCCTAAATCATTTCGATCGCTCGCGGGACCAAATGGGAGGAGTTTAACTATTGCGCGCATGCGTGCGTGGTAAATTCAATCTCTCACAAAAGATGCAAATAAGCACATTAAAGTATTACATTATAGATGCAAAACTTTTTAAACGTTTTTGTTCTGTAAACCGCCAGAAACCAACAAACTCAAAATAAAATATAAATACTTGATCAGTAATGCCCAATCTAAACCATTGCTTTACTTATTATCATTATAAAAAATATTTTCGTTAAAATTTACATAACTTAACTTGTGTCCCTTGAAAATAAACAATAACATAGCCTACATAATAATACTAAAAAAAAAGCAAAATTACTGGAAATGTAAAGTGAAATTAAAAAAAAAAAAAAAAAAAAACTTGTCATAAGACAAATTATTCCAAATTTAAATTAATCAATTTAAGCTTGGTTTAATTATACATGCACTTGGCTAGTTTGCTAAATTAATAACTACTGTATTATTTTTATACACTTAAAAATATTGCGTGGCTGTGAATTACCGTATTTAAATAAGAATGGCTACCCCTACTTAATTTTCGTATAATAATTATATAATTATTTTAAATAGCAATGCACTTTACAGCCATAACGATGCTTACGATAATATTACAGTATAGTAAATAAATACTGTAATTATGAAAAAAAAAAAAAAGTTTAATTTTCGTTTATATTTTTATTGCAATGTAGCCTACTGTATTATTCGAATCTTAGACTCTACCCCAGCATTACATATCTGCAAGCTACTGCAGATAATTTACAGTCTTACGATAATAATTATTGTAGTAAATAAATACAGGTAATTATGAAAAATAAAAAACTTACGCGATCTACCGGCATGTCGAAGCATGATTTCCCAATATTAGTGGCGCGTATTTGTAGGATTCGGACCCAAAGATTGTCTTCTTGCAGTCATGGTGCTTGCAGTACACTTTTATTTGTTAAAACCGATTTATAATCCATTTAATAATGTGCGTAATTGATATTATTCCATTAAATGTTATCAAATATAATACTGCACGTCTTGTATAATTATAATATTAAGCAAGTTGCAACGTGACCGGTCACCTCATAAATTCACCTATGGGCATTATGAATTTAAATACGAAACGATGGCAATTTTATCGCGCGATGCAAAGCGGTCATAAACCAGTGAACACAGCTAAATTATAATGTCGTTTGTATCTGTCAAAGGGGAAAGTAAGAGAAAGCCACCGAGACTTGGAATAAAAAAGTCTCGATTTCACCGTTCCAGAAATGACCCCGGAGGGAACTCGAGTGTGGATACGGTGGAGGTGGTAGAGGGAGACGTAAGATCCGAATAAACTCCCATTTGTATGCACATAATCAAGATAGGAACAAGTCATGGAAAGGTAGAGATAAAAAAAAAAAAAAATGACATGGGTGCAAGCAAGTGAACCGAAACCGATAGCCTGGAGGCCCCAATTCGATGGCGTTATAAGAAGCAAAAACCAGTACACTACCGTAATGAAATGGAGAAAAAAAATTAAACATAACTAAAAACTAATAATCGATCGCTATGTTGTTATTTTAATTCGCGTAACTAGGAACTTTTAAATCAAATTTAAAAGTTTTCTATACCGATAACTTAAAAGTTATAATAATAATTATAAGCCTACTTGCATTATCAAACTTTTTTTTTGTTGAAAAAAAATTGATTTTTAGTCTTAGGCCTATCCAGTAGCTAAAAAGAGTCGATAGGTTTACCTGGATAAGATTTTTTTTAGCTCCAACGGTTCAATTGAAATTTGCAAAAATGTAACGCGTATTTACGTCGTGCTATAACTTAGCAATTAGTTTGTAAACTGTTACTTGGGTCTATAGAATTTCACCACTATACTGTAATAATAATTTCACTTTAGAGGAAGTAAGCAGACGACGTATCCTTTTGGAAGGCCCCCTGCCGTACAGTCGAATATTTTTATTGGGGCGTATGGCAGGGGGCATTTGACGAATCACCCATTTGACAAGGATGCGTCGTCTAAAGTGAAATCGAACCCTGATTGAAACAAATTAATCGAAAAATTATGTTTGCCCAGCCTCGTGCTTTTCCCTAATTTTTAGTGGCATGTCAAATAAATAAATGTTAAATATTATAAAATTAAAATACCGGCAATTATTTTGTGCTAAATCAGGGCTAAAATAATTGTTAGATTAAATAAGAAAACGTTTCTCTTAAACTTCAGAATAATTAACGCGTATTGCTATAAACATTTATTTGGCATTGTAAATAAATACATTTATTTTCAAATGAAAAATCTACAAGTTATATATCTTTTATTTAGGGCGTTATAGTGCGTTTTTACATTTTAATCATGGTCGCATAAGTAAAAATGGAGCTTGCCAATTGCCTGTAATAATTAACGCGAGATTCATTTTTTCTCACTTTTGCCATTCAAATTTTTTATCATTGCCATTTTTCAGTACATATTTTCTCCAAACAGTGACATGAAATATTATATTGATGATTGATTGGATCATAAATATATTGGTCCCTCCCAATGAATTTTAAAAAAATACCCCCAATAGATTTTAAAACTTAAAACTCAATGGTTAAATCTGCATAGATGACGAGCATCCACATTTCTACTAAAGTGAACACTACAAAAGTTTCGTATAAAACCTGAACTACTTTATACTAAGTAAAGTTTTCAAAAGCTTAACAGTACTAAAAGCATTCAAAATTTTTGAGTTAATCAGGACAAAAATTTGGCATAATTCTTTTTGATTGTAATTATTAGTTTTGAGAAGCAGTCTATAAAAATAAGCTTCTTTCATTACATAAACAAAAAAGTAGAAATCCAAACACTTTTAGTTCGGTAGGAAATATTGTTTGCAAAATATTTACGAATCTCTAAAAAAACATTTTCCAATTACGAATTGAAAAAGTATGTTATAGTGATTGACAATCGCTTTGCGTCACCATGTAAAACGTTAGGCGCAGATAAAACTGCGCATTCATTTTACCCTATTTCTTTAAAAATGTTGGTGGGCGGTATACACTGACAGCAACATTCACCGGATTTACATTTTTTTAAACATGTAAGCTTACTACAAATGGCTGCACCACACTCAATTTGAGATAATCTACTTGTAGAAACGCTATCACGTACATTTGATGACTAAATATCACTTTAAAGATTCATGAATAAAGTTATCTACTGTAAATAGGTCACTTGGTAAATGTTGTAATCTAAATTAATTCGACTACGATACAGGTCACTGTTTTAAAAAGAAAGGTTTAAAGTATATTGTAAGTTTTATACTTAGTTAGAATTATTATTGTAGTGTAAGAGCTGCGAAACTTCCTGAAATTTAGCATTTCTATAATCTAAAATACTATTTACAAATTAGATACCAAAAAAAAAAAACCCCACCCTAAATAAATTTTCTTGTTGTTACTCTTAAGTTTTGATTTATAAACAATAGAAATTAGAAAAAAATTAACGTCTATTAAATCTCCTTTCATAAAAAATATTAAAAATTAAAACATTTTTTTAGTTTGGTTTGGATCAATTAAGATGTAAACGGGGGAATTAGTTGCATAGCTAATTATAAAGAAATGAACTATCATCGAGAGTGGAATGATTAAACCAAGTTTAAACTATTAATATTGAGTTGTGGGTATCACAAGACTCTCTCCAGCAGCTCGTTTCTTCAAATAAAAATATAAGATACCAGCCTGAGCCATAACATCTATCGTACCAGCTGCAAGCTTGTCGCTCATGTTCCCAGACTCGGATTTTATACTTGGTCGAAGCAACGTAGGACCAAACACAGTAGCGACGTTTTGTAAAGACATCTTATTATGTAACTCTTCTTTAATTACTCTAAAAAAATTAGTTCATCTGTTATAAAGCGTAATTATTATAAAAATAATTTTAAAAACTTACTTAATCATATGCTCAATTAAAATATTTATAATGACATTATTTGGTGATGGTAGTGAATTGTATAACGAAAGCAGTGTTTTTGATTTTGCTTCAGCATCTGTTAAATCTGAAGACGAAAATTTTGAATTATTGAAATCAAAATAATGTAGACACACATAAATGACATACTGAACGCTTCCAAAAATTTGGGATACAATTCATCCGTAAATAAACCCTCTGGTAATTCTCTTAAGTAGAGTTTTAAAATTCCTGTAACTGAATGAATGTCCACTTCTTTAACCATCTGTTCAGCATCATAAGGATCTATAATTTAAATTTAAAAAAAATATATAATCAAAACTAATAATTAAGATTGACAATTGCATACTAGACTCAAAAGCTCTCTTCAATTTTTGTAATTCGGACGCTGGACCAGAAACTCTATAAACACCTAATTCATGCATTCCTACAAAATTTATAAAAATATAGTTAAACGAATTTCTAAATAATAATTAACCAAATAAATCTAACCTCTCTTTTCCACCTCACGTAAACAACAACTTATCAAAAAAGGTACTAAACGTTTTTCCCGCCTGAAAAACAAAAACCATCCAGTGAGCAAAAATTTAAATGTGACATAAGAAAATTAAACATACTTCACCACCTGGCTAATTTTCAAACCAAATACTGCGCATGACTTTGAAGATGGTACCCTAGTTAATGTTCTTTCTCGTTGGATAAATTTTAACGAAAGACTTAATGTACACTAAATTAATACATTCACGAATTAGTCAAAAATTTTATAAAGACTTGCATTAAAAAACTGAGGTTTACTACATACATCTTGAAGTGAAATTTTCTTCTCTTGAAATTGATTCGTTAACCAAGATTTATTTAACTAAATAGTAACAAGTTAATTTTTGCTACAAGAAATATATTATAAAATGATTTATTACTTCAATAGCTGCTTTTCCCCGTATAAGAGGATCATGACCGGGAACTTCTTCATAACATAAAATCCTTAACATTTGTGAGCCTTCGAGATCAATTACAAACTCCTGATTCCACTCAGGTTCTACGCTACAACGACAAACATCAGTAATAGCTTTCCTGAAATAATGTCCATATGAATCCACTTCCAAGCATAAATATATATCTAAAATCCAAAACCATGAATTAGTATTCTTTTTTTTTTTTTTTTTTTTTATTTAAAATGTGTCGGCATGGCCAGATTAAAATAAATAATTTCTTAAACATCTTTATCTTTATTTCTATGCTAAAAAGAGAACCTGATGGTTTGCTCAGTTCCTGCATTGAATGAACAGTAACGTGCAAATCGCCAACGAGAAGATCATCCTCCTTACCTAAATTCAACTTCAAAGTTTAAAAAATGCAAAAATTAGTATAAAAAAATTAAGTTACCAGTTTTTAAAAGAAAGGAGCCCATATTTGTCTGTAAAAATCGATGGCATGCAGTAATCCAAGCTTGAAGTTCATACAATGTTAAAGAAGTAGTAGTTTGTGGAGCTAATTAAAATAAAAAGTTTATTACACTTAATAAAAATGAGAAAGTCAAACGTTACCAGTTGCTTGTACAGCTGTGATAGCCTCGAGCCACTGACATCTTTCAAATTTGGAAGATAGGAAGAAATAGTAATTGCGTCCATTCTTTTGTCCTATACGGAAGACTAGGTTAGGCGATGCCAACATTATTTGAGCTTGTAACTCGGCCAAACGTTTGCGATTTTTATCCAAATTTCTACCACTTCCCCAAGATTTCTAAAATAAATATTTCAAGTAAATCAACTGAACTTAAATTTTTGATAAATGTTTCTCTCACCTCTTTACTTGCTAACTCCTCTTTTGTAATTAAATCTCTGATACTAGCTACCTGAGATTTCAAAGACAGCAGATTAACGGGATTTACTTCTCTAACAAAACCTATACTCAATAAAATTAGTTAATCATACAACATTATGTTCCATTTTCATGTTCACCTTCTTCAGTTGGTAAAACAACTTCATGAAGATGAATATACCATTTCACTTCGTAAGTAAATTTTTCCCTAAAAATTAATTAAGAATAAATTGATTAATTATAAACTACAATTATTAAAAGTATGCTACCTTCCAGACATTTTATATTTGGCACAAACAATCACATCATTAAATAGAAACAAGTGACGCAACTTTCGTCGTCCTTCTGATAACTCCACAATAAAACTATTTTTAACGAGATGTCGTTGAGTTCGATCGTGAGCCTAAATAAAATAAATATTCAATTAAAATTTGTAATATTAAAGACGTGAAGTTATTTACAGGAAACATGCTTTCGGTTGCAGACATATTAAACTCATTAAGGAAGCACTGCGTCATTCTCAAAGCGGTTTGTAAAGCTTTGTAATTTGGATTGCTCTCAGAAGTATACTTTAGTAAATCCTAAATGTTTTTAAAAAAAGTTTATAAACATTACATTATTTAAAAAATATTCGTAATAAAGTATTACATGTAGAACTAAAGCATTTTTCTGAACTCTTGCAACTGGTTTGTGCAATAAATCTAAAAATAAAAACCAATTATAAAGTTAAAAATTAACCCTTCGAAATTATCCGAAATTGAAAATTTACCTTCTAAACTTACTGCTTGCCCTTTCAACGCTTGAAGCTTGATACTCTACAAAAAAATAATTATTCTCATATTAACAAACCTAATTCCCATGTAATTGTTACTTTAGTTATATCACTAAATTTCTGATTCTCGGCGCTACATTTTCTCACAGTTTCGATAGCATGAGAATAATTTTGAAGGTAAGACGCATAAACACCCAAACGACTTGCCTACAGAATACAATCAAATAATTTGAATTTCTGATCAACTCAACATTACATTCTTATCAAACCGTACTAGATGTTTAAAGTGATCTCCGATGGCCAATTTTTCGTCACTATGATGAACCGAATTTTTCAGTCCATCTAAAAACGCTAAATGAAGAGAGTGCAATTCGGGAATTTTATAAAAAATTGCGCTGAGATCTTCACGAGGAATCACCGGTTGAGATGTGTCTAAGGTCGAGCGGAGAGCTTTCATATACTATTAAATTATAAAAAATATAAAATTTAATTCAATAAACCAGCTTAAAATAAATTTACTTGAAGAAGGACATTCAGGCATTCCCAATAAACTGTTTCGCTTTCCAAAATACTGGTCACGATACATTTTACCATAGTTAATCTTTCTGTTTCAGCAGCATCAGGAACAGAACCAACACACTTTTCACTTTCATTCTATAAAATAATGTACATTCAGTTATTTTTTGAGATTTCTGCAAATTTTAATTTTTTTACTTGATCTGTAACGATATTAGCAACTGTGCCAGGATTTGAAGGAACAGGTGTTCCTTGATTGTATTTACCAATTGGTGGAGTTGGCGGAGTTGAAGGCCAAAGATAAGACGTAGATTCCACTGAACTACTATATACACCTGTAAAAAATATAGAACAAATAAGTAACATGTAAGTTAATTAATAATTGCATGGTAAAAACAAAAAACTTTATTCTGCCTATTAAAAATTATTATTTTAAATAAGAAGGGTACTAAAAAAAATGTCGCTAAAAAAAAGCACAGTTGAAGCCATTTAACCATCCGAAAATATTTTTACGCATCACTTGCCAACTTTACAACGTATAAATTAAGATATATTTCCGCTTGTTCTCCCATAAGATAAATTATTAATGCTATCCAAGACGTGTTATCACAGTTGATGATTTTGTCTATGCTAACTTGAAAGTAAAATTGTTCAATGGAACGGTTTTTACTTCTCATATAAAAATAAAGGTTAAGAAACAATATTTAAACAATTGCAGCAAAAGAAACTTTGTTTATCATTTTATTTTTGCGAGCACATGCAATTAGTTGGCACTAAAAATTAATTCCTCGATAAATTTCCACCTTGAATATTTTATTGACTTGTATATGTAAACACGAACAAGTTGAAAATAAACTGTTACAAAATGTTGACCTAAATTCATTTACTTTGTAAGAAAAATATTTATTCTAAAAACACATTCATATTTCAGTCTACAGTGAAACATAATTCACGTCAAAAATCACAAGCAAAGATATATTTTTAAAGACGTAAAAAAGTTCGTTAAACGTGACTTGAGAAATTCAAGCAAAAAATGTATACCGGTACCAAAAAAAAAAAAATTAAATGATTAAAGTTGCATTTGTTTCCTGCAAGTTGTTTTATGATTAAGTCTTTAATATCGATCAAGCTCATTATTACTATTTGTAAATATTTATCTACAAGCAATTTAAAACTAATTTACAACTATTTGAGGATTGATGTTTGCCGGGAAAAAAACAGAAGTTATATCAAGTAGGTTATAGTCATTAAGGTAGCCCATTTAACACAATGTTAACTTGGTTTATTCGCGCGTTCTAACCTTTAAAATAAAAATCAAGCAGATAATAGGCTCGCTTATTCTATTCAATATTTTGATAGACAATTTTTTCTTTCAATACCGATAACAACTACTCCAATGTATAAGAAGAAGAAAAAAAAAAAAAAAACAGAGAAGAAAAAGCAATCTTGATTTCCAAGTTCAGTCGCTTAGAAACCGATGATAACCATACAGTGTGTGTATTGACCTCATCCAATATGAACACTGAAGAGGAAAAAAAAATCTCCAAAGTGTACATGTACTTTACGCACGCTTATGAAATTGGCAATACTGTAATTCGAAACAGTTTCGATTCTGCAAGATAACACGAAATAAAAAAATAACAGATTTATTTTTCAAACAATGTGGCATCTCTTTTCTTCAAACGAGTTTAGAGAAGACAAATTTCCTCAACACAATAGAAATTGTGTATAGCATCCAACGTGAGCGCTAAATTTAACGTTATGATTAGGTTGGTGTTTTTTTTTAAAAAAAATGTTTTATCCTAAGACAAATAAAACTTCCGATATGTGATGTTGGTTCCTATGTAATTACCATACTCAACCAGCTGTTTAGAATGATAAAACATCCATTAAGCAAAAGCGATATTTATGTATAGAATAAGTTTGTTTCACGAGATGAACAGAGATGTAACATGTAGTGCATTTCCTCCAGTTGCGTACCCTGTTGTTCCATTATCTTTCCTATCTTGATAATCAGTATAAATTACATTAGTCTCTCCTAGAAACACACGACACGGGCTTGTATCGCGTACACTACCATAATTATTATTTGATGTGTCCTGGGTGTGTCACGTTTAATTCAACTCTTCCAAAACTTATAATGCAACTCTGGATAGCCTTTTTTTTTTTTTCTCTATCACTATTTTACCCCACCCTCGCAACTAAATTAGTATAGACTTCGAATGTTATTTATTCGTACTACCGCTACCTCGAACAACTAACTTTTGACCTAAGACATAAAACAAAAGTCATAACATGCATACAGTACTATAAAACCTGAATACCCTGTGAAAAATAAAATGTTTATTATATATCATAATTACGTTAATAACTTAAAACATTACATTTTAAACTAAAGTTTTTAATTATATTATCAGTACGGTATCGCAATAATAATCCGTGTACTTTTTTAATTTAATAAAATTACGGATATAACCATGCTAGAACTCGCTTTTAATCTGAGATAATATGAAAAAAAAATATATATATATATATATAATTATGTTATCATTATTCTATGGCAAAAACAAACTATTTTAAGCTTAAAATACCGGTAACAAATAATAAGCATTATTTTTGTTATTTTATGGTGTCTGAAAGACAATAAAAAAACCCTAGTTAAACAAAATTTATTTGGCTACAGCAGTTAAAATGAGTGGTTCACTTAAATTAACTTAAGTAAATACTGCGGAGCGCCAACTAATGCAAATAATTTTGGTACATTATAAAAGATTATACTAAATTACCAACAAAAATGCATTTGCTTTTTGGTAAAAATTCAAATCAAAAATTTGACAAATTTAAAACGTAAACTACATGTAGTGTGAATTATTTTAAAATTCAATGCATAAAAATTCAGAGTTATGCTGACCTTTAATACAGTAATCTTATTTTAAAATACTATGCCAATTAAAAATTCGCATTCAAAATATATTTAACAAAAAAATTCCTTCGAAAAACGAGAGATTTTTTTGTAAACAATTTTACCATACTGTAGTTTCAACAAAAAGACATTATAATGAACAAAAAAAGAAATTACCTGAATCGCCATCAAGTACGTCATGATCTTCTGTCTGAACCAGCAGAGCTTGATTTCCTCTAGATCCAACATTCTCTGGCAAAACTCCGCTGGATTCGATAGGTTTTTCAATCTCACTCGCAAGTGCGGATTCCTGATCGATCACAGTAAGTCGTTGATTACTTTCTTCTTCGTCCTCCGTACTACATGCGTTTCCGCTGTTGACCAGAGTCTGATAGAGCAAACCCATTCCGTCGTCATCGTCTTCATCCGAATAATCAACTCCTGTTCCCAGACTCCCTTCTTCTCTACACTCGGCTTGTTTACTAACGCTATGTTTCAACCGAGCTCGACGCTTTAAAAAATAGTCAATGTTCACGTAATCTGAATACTTTGGCGAATTTTCTTCGGTCATTTCTGCTCCGCTGGTGAAATCTTCCTCATCTTCTTCCAAACCGGCCGCTGGACTCACTTCACCCCCGGTTAACCGACTTACGTCCGACAAACTATTTTCGCTTTGAGTACTTATCTGAGACTTGAGAGTAGCGTCGTCATACTCTCCTCCGTTCTTCGGGAGACTGAAATTGGCGTAATCGCTGTCGCTATTTAACATTTGAGGCGATTTTGAGCTTAACAATTCCGAAATCTCCTCGTAATCGTCGAGGCTGGAATTTGACTTGATCGATTCCGTTTTGGTCAAGCTTTTACAAGGTTTAATACCAGCTGCATTCAAGGTTCCAGCTGGAAGAGACTTGATCCGAGAGTTGACGCAATTATCTTTATTATTTGCATCTTCGCTTTTGAAGCTACCTTTATAAGCTAACGAAGGTCTGGGTTTTTTGGGCGGTGGTTTGGGAGGAATTTTCTTCTTATTTACAGCGGGAGAGGAATGACTGGAGTCGCTCTGACCACTTTTCGAATCATCGTCTTCCTCGACGTGCAACGCTTCGCTAATTAACGTATTGGCCGAATTCTCTTCAGTCGCACTATCTTTTTGAATCGAGTTTACCTCATTTTGTTTAGAATTAGCGTGGGCGGCTGAACCGTTGACTTTGATAACGGTTACGAATTGTTTTTCATCGCTATCTACATCCTCTGACAAGGTAGAGTTTCCGGCGGGTGAAATATCGCTATTCTCTTCTGTTTTAGTTAATAAAAACTGCGACTTATCGTCGTCCAACGATGTTGTCAACTCTTTATTGTCACCCAAATTATTCTTCTCTTCTCGACTTTCTTTTTCGGCCTCGATTATTAATTCGAAAGAAATCGAACGGCCATTTTGGGTGTTTACCTGTCCTACTTTCGAGCTGCTAATTTCGGGCGATTCTGCTTCGACGCTGGATGATCCGGGATCCAGCAACTCTTTCTGTTGCTTGTGTTTCTCCACTTCGGCTAATAAGCGTTCCAGATAGGTCACGTAGAACTTTTCTTTCTCGAGTTCATCGTTGAGTTCACTTACTTTTTGCCTGTGAATCATCAGATTTTGTCTAACATCTTCTTCCCAGAAATGAGGGAGCTCGCAGCCGGGAAATCTGCGAGACCAGGCGGCTTGGAAACCACCGTATAAACTCATCACGACCTATTTATTCATTCGACAAATTAATACCCATGATCGCACTTTCTAAACATCTTCTTTCGTTGTCACCCACTGCGCCACAACACTTTGTTACCCAATCTTAATTCATTTCCTATTGTTTGCAAATAGTACTTCACGCACCAACTTTGACGTGCACCAAGCAGGTGATAAGAGAAAATATGGCGACTAAATATTAAGAGCGCCACCTATTGAGTTGTAAAAATAAATTTAAAAATAGCAAATTATTTTAACTATAAACTAATAATCAAAACTAAACTAAAATTTAAACATTTATAAATCAATTTAAATAATTAATTGTTAAAATTTCACTGCTAAAATACGGCATATATTTGCTGTTAAATCTTTTATTCAATAGGTGGC
>JAQGAY010001083.1:0-16835 GCA_034698085.1 Polydesmus angustus | reverse complement strand
AGAATAAAAAGTTATAAAAATAAATTTTTATTGCAATTTACACAAGGGTGTGCCACTTTTTTTGCGCCACCCGATACATAGTAAAACAGTAAAAAAAAAAAAACACAAGTTATTATCTTACAAAAAATGTGAAAAAAAAAGCTCTGATTTAATACAACAGCCCAAAATAGGCAGCTGACTGAGCTTGGCAGGGGTACGAAAAGTCGCCTCATCGACAGGTGCGAAAAATGCTGCGGGCAACATAGACAAAAGAACCACGAAATTTAAAGATTTTCCTTCCTTCCAAAAAAACAAAACGTGTTACAAAATGCAATAACAAAACGTTGTTATGGTGAAAACATTTTGATGTCTTATTTTTAAGTTTCACACTTTTATTTATTCTTCAAACGCAATGTATTGATTATTAAATCATTACTTTTCTCTAAAATAAAAATTATAACGTTGGAATTAATATTTTATCCAATTGAATTTTAAAAGGGTAAAAGGTTGCAGGAAAAATAAAACTTTTTCAAATAAATAATGCAAAAGTAAATAAAAATACCCTAGTTTTCGTTTCGTTTTAATTTTATTAAATGAAATTTCTATTAAATAAATAAAACATTTTTCTAATATTTTTTATGCAAAATTCTGCAATTATTGATTAAAAATATACAAAAAATAATTCAGTATATATTCTTATCAAAAATTTTAAAAACTCATTTTTCCACAACAATTTTAGAAATTGATGGAGTTTAAAAAATTTTTCTTCAAAAATTACAAAAAATATTCATCATTCATCATTTTACTCGCTCTATTTTTCTTACATTCCTACTTCATTCTCAATTATTATTTCAAGTAAAACTTAAAAACATAATAATTATTTTCACGTATTTTTAAAGCTACATAAATTTAAAAACATAGATATGAGAAATTCACCGAAACTTCGAGCAGACTACGATTTCCTTTGGAGCTACCGGATGTGACCGTTTGTAACAATAAAATCGTCTCACCGGAAGTAACGGGGGAGAAATCAATTTATTTGAAAAGAAACGAAATGGAATATATCCGAGTTTTATCGTTCGCTAAGGAACCGTATTTCTCCACCCAAACGCACCCATTTTCAACGGGCATTGTACACAATTGCAGCTTCACGGATTTTCAAGTTCCCTGCAAGTAATATACCCCTAATTAATTACGTCTATAAAACATAAAAAGCGTATTGTTCGTAGAAAATATCAGCATTTTAATTATTTTTACGGAGATTGCGAAACGATTAGCGTCGGAGAGAGACCCGACTCAGACACTCCACTCACAGGTTTTTATATCATATGATTTTAACATAAAATTAAAAAAAAAAAAAAAAAAACTTTAAAAATATACACGGTGTCCGTAAAAAAGAAGCCAATTAATTTAGTGTTAAATCCTTTTAATAAATTTTACTTTAATGACTTTTCTTCTGCGTTGAAAATATCCTCTTCTGGAATCAACACACGCAGCAAAAACAATTATTTTTGGCCTGCACTCCCTATGCCTGCCCATACATCGTTATTTTTTCTTGTAAACCTTTTCTCGCATTGCACCCCATGTTCTACCTAATTTAATTCTGGCTTATTGAAAAATGGAAACTGTCATGTTACCCCCTTCCCACACCACCTCTGCCTAACTTCTTTCTAACGACAACTGACTAACTCATCTCACATTAAATAAGGATCCAAATTTTAAAACCTTTTTCAAATTTAAAAATCCAAACAAATTAATTTCCAAATAATCACCAACCGATGATTAATTATTAAAAATAGGCATCAAATTTGATGGAGTTTTATACGAAGAGTTCATGTACGAGTTCCAAAGACAACCGACGTTTGTTATGGTGATTCATAAACCAAATACTTCGCCCATTTTCCTTAAAGAAAAATTGATTTTTGGAAACTACTACAGCGATTATGTCGTTCATTTGAAAAAAGTACTTATTCAATTAGACTACTGTATTATGTGTCCTTGTTCCCAGTCTTTCCTCATTGCTTGGGTGGCTCCATCTTCTTATGATAGTTGTCCGTGGGACACAGCAGGCATAGTGTAAAGGAAAATGGGCCAAAGCTTTCAGGGACATTTGGGAACGAGAAGCGCATTATGACACTCAAATGATTAAAAAGAATAATACAGTATTATGTATAGAAAATAGTGAACCGAATTGATTGTTTCGAAGATGAAAATGTATTTAGAAAAGAAATTCCAGGAATCAAGAACGGAACTAAATACTCTTACGAAGTAAATTTTTTTAAGAAATGTTAATAACAGTTTTATTATTATGAATGAGTTTTAGGCGTGTTTGGCCTCTTGCTACCAGAATTTCACCATGAGCCAGTGTGGCTGCATTCTCCCTCAGTTTCACTTCGCAGAAAACGCATATCGATATCCAGTTTGCACAGGTATCTCATTATTCGCTAAAAAAAATTAATATTGATGCAAATTTTTGTGCTAATTATTAGTGTGCCGAGGAGATTTCACGTTTGACCTTTCTGGAATGTGCGACTGCAAACCATTGTGCGAGTAAGAGCTTTTAATTCCGCTTTACTTAAGTAGAAGTGCAGTACAGTATATAAATCAAAAATCAAATAAATATTGTAAATGCAACAGCTTTTATATCCCATAATTAGTTAATTTTTAAAATCAACTCGAATATCCACAAAATTGCTTTATTTACATTTATGGATTATTTTCAAATAAAGTTATTTTTATATTGAAACGTAAATGACAAAAGTTGAGAAGCCCTACAACGTACAACGGTACATGTACATTTAAAGTACATAACTGTACATAAAAAAGATGATACACTGCCATTTCAATGCTTGCGAAACCCTTCAGAAATAATAAATGCATTTTATTTATTAAGTGATTTCGAATGGGAGTGGAGCGTAGAAGATGCCACATTTATAGATGCAATTGAAATGGCTTATATCAAACCAAGGTTACTTCATCATAAGGAAATGAAGGATTTTTGGGATCATGTGGATTATCTGAACAGTCACATAACCTCTACAGCGACCATATTTAGCGAGGAGTTTAGAAAAACTTTTAAAAAAGGTACTGAAGAAGAAAAATATAAACGGAAACCGTGGTTCGACGACCTCCGTTTCAGGGTCAAAATTGAGTACGAGTCGACGGAAGAGACGATTGCAACGGAAAAACTGCTGATGGGGGTAACGTATCAATCTCCCTTAAAAATCCCTATTATTGTTCCTATTTCACCTTTCGCTTTGTCTTAGAGGGTTGAACTAATTGGTACAATCGGTGGTTCCATTTGTCTATTTTTCGGGTCTTATTCATTTAAAGCTTTGCATATTATTATTCTAGAAATATTTCACTTTTTCAGGTAAATGTTTATCACTTTATGAATAATTTTAAACGATCTTTAAAGTTCAAATTGAAAAAATGGATAAACATTTTAATCCAGATTTATAAAATATGTCGTTTCGTTATCTTAAATTAATTCTAATTTTTTTAGCGAATCAAACCGCAAAATGAAACTACTTCAAGGTAAATGCAGCCAAACATTTATTTACCTATTTAGTAATGAATAACCCACTAGTTTAATGTAATTTTAGCAAACGAAATTAGCTTAAATTTGCGTCGAGTTCTGATTGTGCTGAAGCAGCTGCTGCGGCTGTTACCGACCCTGGCTTTAACCTGCCTATCCGGAATTTTATCCAAGAATTTGATCGATGACTATTTAAAGTTGTTGAAACACATTTAAATTTTTTTAATTTTTATCCTCAATGTTCTATTTCTTTAAAATAATATTAGTTTTTCCACTCTCCAACACCCATCTCTTAACTGGAACCCGAACTTCCCCGCCGTCACCGTGTGCAGTGGAGTTCCGGTTCTTTGGAACGAATACAACAACCAAACCGAGTTCATTCGCCGAATCGTTAAGGAAATGGAAGATGAGTACGAAAAATATAACTCAAATCAGAACACGTACTCCGTCATTAATTTAAAAGTAATATTTTTTTTTTCTAAACTAAAAGTAGAATATTCTAAAAACCTACAAAAATAGTCAAGTATAAACTATGCTATTTCCTTTTGTCATCGTGCTACGTACAAATAAAGCTTACTATTTATTTATCTATTTAGCAGAATACTGTTTATTACGAAACTATTCACCGCAAAATCCAAGCCGGAAATCGAAAAGAAAGAGAAGAAAATGGTCTGAAGATGGACGATTATATCAAAAAATGTACCTGGAGACAAAGTGGACAAAGTTACAATTGTTCAAAGTAAAAAAATTTAAATTTCTTAAAAACTGAAGTAAATTTTTATACTTTAAGAGAGCAATTTGTTGAATTTAATAATCACAAATATGGAAACTGTGCTACATTTAATCATGGCTCCCTCATTAATAAGGACAGCAGCACCCTAATCGATGGTATTATCATAAAATAATAACAATAAAAAATACTTGCATCGACATAAATTTCGAATTCAGAGGTGGAAATGACATTGAGTTTTAATCAACTGGAGGTTCCCATTGGAAGGAACGGGCAACCGGGGATTATGGTCCACCTCCATGAGAGGGGCACCGCTCCCCTGTTCAGCTCCTCCACAACGCACCTCATAAGGGGTTCCACCTTCAACCACATCACTTTTACAGCGGAGAAGCATCTACTCTCATCCCGCAACTGTGTGCATGGACAAGATGCACACATGAGAGAGAAAAACATATACCAAGAGGAACATAGACAATACATTCACACGATGAAAGTCAATTAAAAATAGATATTAAATTTTTCACTCATTAATAAAACTAATCTCGTTTTCAGAGTTGTTTGGAAAGTTGCTATCAAAAGTTAAGTCAGGAAGAAGTGAGATGCAAAACTTGTAATGAACCGCTGACGTTAGGGAAGTACGAAGTGGGTGAAGAAAACCAATGCACAACTTGTGAGTCTCAGATTTATATTTTATATTTACATGTAATTAGAATCAATGAAAACCACTACAATGGCCTGAAACAAATAATAAAAGCTTGGCACAAATTGTTTTTAAATTGAAACTTCACTTAATGATTAATGAACACCACAACCTGTAAAGCAACATTCAAAAAAAAAAAAAAAAAACACACACACACACCAGAAAATTATCAAACTTACGTATTACTAGTAAACTATTTTAGTTTAATAAAATGTTTAACGCCCAAATTCAGATGCTAAATAAAAGCAAAATTCATAAATGTTTTTTACAAAAATAATTTTTTTTTATTAAACTAATTAAAAAATTAGATTAAATTAGATTAAATTTTTTAAATATTTAATTGTTTAGTTCCCTCCACTAATGTGTATCCTTAGAATATACAATGACTTAAAATTGGAAAGTTTACACTTGCAAAATTATTTTAAAAACAAACAAAAATCGACCCAAATTAGTTCGGACACACATAGGAGTATATTACATGATTCGCAATTTGCTCCTCCAAAATAAAATATAATAACCTGTTTGTTATTTCGGTCAGATTGTCCTTGGATCGAAGCGGAGTTGTTGACTGACAAATGCAATTGCCACCAAAATTGCGAGTAATAATTAAATATAAATTACAGTGAAACCGCCATAATCCGAGTTAAATGAAACCTCCTGTATCATCAATAAAGTTAAAAATTAAAGTATTCGATAACAAAATTTATTACCATATGCAATAAATTTAATTAAGTGGAATATTTAGGAAAATATAACGCTTACTATCAAATTTTAACATTGTTAAAACAATCCCATTTAAAAAAAAAACAGCCAGGATAAAAGCCGTTCCACTCCAGTTCGAAATTAAAATGTGCAAACTATTCGTATCAAATAATTTATTCAATTTATTTATCATTTTATGGCTAGGTCACTCGAGTATAAAATGCGAGTCTCAGCTAGTACATTTAATTCAACGGCAAAAAACAGATATATAGTTATTGTAAATACAAAATGCTTTCGTGAAATTCATTTACCGTAATTATTATGAATAACATTATTAATTAATAGAATGACCGGAATGAAGGCGATCCTGATTTTACGGTTAAGCTAATATTTAAGAATATAGGATTTGGCGGTGGAAAAACCACCCGTCGTACTATGTATTTATAATAATTAATGTTTAACTAACGATATTCATTTTATAATTTTAATTTTTTTATTTAAAAAAAAAAAAAAAAGTTATCCCGATGGCAATTGCGGAATTAAAATTTCCGCCCAAAAAAACATTGAAAATGTAGTGTACGATACTCCAAAGATGCAGGTAAATAATTTATTTAGGCTACTATTTTAGATGGCATGAAAAACCGACAACCTCGGTATAACGAACTATTTTCATCCCAAACTTTCGAAAAGCCAAACCGATTTTTATCTCTCTTTTTTATGCTAAAATTTGAATTAAACTAAAATCTACTGTAGACTTAAAAAAAAATTCTTTAAAGTAGCCTACATAATGAAAATTTATTTAAAAAAACTAGTAATTGTTAAATGTTGAAGATCTAATAATACGGTGACCAAAACATCAGCGTAACGAATATTAAAAATAAAAATAACTTGTATAATTATTAATATAGTTGTGGAATGTGCTAGGATTAATCGGTGGCATTATGGGATTTCTCCAAGTCTTGCTCACCATCGTTCGATCTTTCCGCATTTTCATTTTCACTTAATCTCGCAATGAAGAAAAAATGTACCCACGCCAAAAGATGATTAACAAAATAAATTTAATAATTTAAAAAAAAAAAAAATAACAGCACCGGTAATTAACACGCAAATATTTATTTTATTAATCAATTAGCACTTTAATTAATTGTTTATTTATGCTATAATTGTACTGAAAATCTAAATAAATCTCACCAAAAATGATAATAACATGTAGGCCTACCGGTACTGTACATGTATTGTAAAACTCAAAATACGAATTTTGAAAAAAACGTTTTATACTCTTTCCTCGATTCGCCACCGGAGAGCGCTCCAACCCCAATTCAGCGAGGTATAAGTATATTAGGTAGAGAGAGAAGCTGGGATTATTAATGTTAAGGGTAGGGGGAGTCTATATAATGGAAATTAATTAAAAGTTACACATTTAAATATAGTCTAGCATTAAATTTATAAAATTAAAAATCTGATGTGTGTTTTCTCTATTAATAAAAAAATGCGAAATTTAGAAGTGTCCATTTCATATCCACTTTTCTAATACAAGATGAGGACACTCGCTCGCAAAAATATGACTCTTACTAGCTTTTCTTTGCACCGGATGAATTGCAGTACACAAATTAAGCGTCTTTAAAATGATGCTATTAAATTTTAAAGCTTTATTTACAACGTTGACCTAACTTACTTGTAATGTAACATAAACATTCTTTTTCAAAAACTGTGTATTAGAAAAGTGTCCAATTCTTACAATCCTGTTTCAACGTAAGATATGGACACTCGATTCGCAAAAATGTGATGGCCGCTATTTTTCGTAAGAAAAAATTAGTTAATTAACTTTTACGTACATTAGTTTACTTTTAATAGATACTCATCAAACACTTGTATAATTAATAGGTTTACTTATTTTTCTTTAAATATCAAGTTGAAAACGGGTCAATTTTGTGTGAAACACCCTGTATAACGATGTAAATTAGAATTTAAACTTTTTCTACCTTGAACTTCAAACAATTGTTTTGTTTGGTATTTTCATTCACGTTGAGTTGTGACCTCGTAGACAAAATAATTAAAATAATTAAAGAAAAATTATTAGTATAAAATAAAAACAAGGAAATAACCCTATGTTTGATTGGAAGAGGTAGACGCGGCCCGACTAATTAGTTAACTAAGCTAATTAAACCTTAATTATATTTAGCTGGTTTTCGAGTATAAATACGTTGGGTGAACAATTATTTCAGTTTCTTTAGAATTTCTTCGTCGCTTGAAAGAGAATTTTTTTTTTTTTTGTTTTCTTTTGGACCGGTGACTGAGAGTGAGAGAGGGAGTAATAAAAATGGAGAGATTTTCCGCTGTTATAGTGCTCATTTCGTGCGCTGTTTTCTCCGGTGTTCGAGCTGAATATTTGTGGCCCTTTCCCACACTCATCGGGGATGAATTCACCGTCGGTAAGATGCAGGTTTTTTTTTTTTAATAATCATTTAAATCCAAAAAGTTTTACTTTTAATTTTATTGGTTAAGTACATTTACAAAAAAAAAAAAAAAAAAAAAATGGAAATATTGTTTGGAAGTTTTTTTTTTTATTTTCGTCTTTTTAATTTCAGAACAATCTAAAATTAACAAAAAAATGTGTGCTACTTAAAAGGGATGATCTCTAATCATGAGTCAAATTTTTAAATATTTTTTTTTTGCTTTAAAAAAAAAAAAAAGAATTTCAATACCGGTATCGGTTTATAATTTTTATTATTTTTTTAATAAATAAATTTTAAGCTGGATTTACTTTAATTAAAATTGAGAATTAAATCATTATTTTTTTTTACTTTAGTCTTCTTAGTTTTTGACACTACCTAGAATTATTAACGACAAAAATCTTTATAAATCGGAAGAGACTTTCTAATAATAAAATTTATCGAATTTTAAGTTTACATATTAAAAAAAAAAATAAAAAAAAAAAACATAAATTTTAATAAGTTCAATTATAATAAGCTAAAATTAATATTTTTAAAAAATTTGCTACTAGGTTTTTTTCCCTTAACTTGTGCCCTTTAAATTTATAAACAGCCTACAGTTAAACGTAAAAATATAGTATGTTAATTAATCAAAAGAGATTTTCTATAAATAAGTCGCATTTTAACTTTACATATTAAAAAAAATAATAAGCTGTATTAACCGTTAACTAAAATTTAAAAAAAAAAACAGTTCTTAGGTTGTTTTTTTAATTGTCGTCCTATTAATTTTCGAACCGTTTTCAAATAATGTGAAATATTTCTTACTCAAAAAGGATGTTCTAATAATAAGTCGAATTGTGTATGCTGTTGGCAGTGTGGGGTGTGACGATCAACTACGCCATCGAGTTTCCGTCCTTTTTCGCCGGAAGACGACGAAGGGAGGCGACGAGCGTGTGTAACGAGTTCGACCAGTCCACGCGCATAGGCATCGGCCTATCCCGCTTAACCGGACTCTTCGAATGGCTGGGATTGAAGGACGACGAGTGCCAGAAGCGGATGTTGTGTTTGGTCGCGCAGAGCCAGAACAAGTACTCGCCGCTCACTGACCTCATCTTTCAGCATTTTGACCCGTTAAGTATCCAATAAAAAAAATAACAACACAGTAGTATTAAATCTTTCAAAACTACCGGTATAAAAAAAAATTTAACTAAACCTCATAGACATGCTCTATAAGAGGGAATAATAGGCTTTTTTGAAACTCGTATATAAGTAGAAAAAATAAAATTATTTATCTCTAAAAGTAATAAGAATAATATCTTTTATCTCTATAAGTGAAAATGATAAACTCATTTTTCCTATATATGTGGGATAAAAGTCTGTTTTACCTTTTTAAGTAAGAAAGATTTTATAGCTAACCTCTGTAAGTAAAAAAATATAGAATAATAATTGAATAAAATGTAACAATATAAATAATTTTACCACTGTTAGTGGGAATGAGCAATTGTTGTTCCCTATAAGTAGGAGATATAAGCTGGATTTCTTCTTTAAGCAAAAATAATAGAGTCATTTTACTTATTAAAGTGAAAAAATAGATTATTTTACTTCTATAAGTAAAAAAAATAATTTTTTTTTTACCTCTATAAGCAGAAATGATAGATTTATAGAACCTACAGTGTGTTTTTAAATTTGCGGAGTTTTTGAAAAACGAATAAAAAAATCGCATTTTAATGAAAACGAAATTTTTAGAATATGACCTCTCCAACTGAGTCGGCACATGTTAACTCGAATAGCAATATTTTCAATAATTTTCTCATACGCGGAATTGCCAACATCCAAGCAGATACGTGCGAGAGAGTTATTAGAAATTTCGTTACATGCGTTAACATGTGCCGACTCAGTGGAGGAGGTCACATGCCAACATGTTATTTTTCATTGTTAAATCGGTAACGTTGTTCTAACTAAATATTAAAAAATTAATTTATTTTTACTAAAATTTGACTTGTTTAATCGCTTTTTAAATTGAAAACTTTGCTAATCGAATTAGCATGTGCCGACTCAGTTGGAGAGGTCATATTCTAAATATTATTTTTTTATCATTAAATCGGAGATGTTGTTGTATGTCAATATTAAAAAATTAATTCATTTTCATTAAAATTTGACTGCTTTATTCGTTTTTCCAAAACTCCGTCAATTTAAAAACACACTACTGTATATACGAGTAAATAGAAGAAAAAAAAATAATTTACCTCTAAAAGTGGGAATAAAAAGCTGTTTTTCCCCCTACAAGTATTACGTAAGAAATACAATCTATTTTGCCGCTATAAGCGAGAATGGTATTTATTTAACCTCTATAAGTGGGAAAAATAAACTTTTCTACTTCTTTCTAAGAAAGATAGAATGGTATACCTCTGTAAGTGAAAAAAAAAAAAAAAAAAATTCCGTACATTTCTTCCACAAGGACACGTAAAAGCGTGACACTCAAAAATTACATTTCGAGTGGCAACTGTTGTATTTTAAGGCCCCAATAAGACCCGCTGTCTAAAACCTGGGGGCCCAAAAATTATATTAGGATCTAGGGGCCCCCTGATAAAAGTTTGATCCAGCCCTAGTGAATGTGTTATTAAAACCGTTAGTAATCGCACCCTGTAATAATTTCTAATGTCTTTCCATAGCTTAAAAAAAAAATTAATTAACGGCAGGTAAACGTTGTTTTTATTAGGGGTAATTATCATTATTATTGTTTTCCAGACGCTTAGATTACGACATCGACGAGCGTAACGTGAGCTGCGCCAGTCACCACCGTTTCTACTCGTTCTACGCAACGGCACGCAAGGGCTTCTACCCGGGCACGGACTGCGTGAGCGAAACGGCCCTTTGCCCTCTCAACCCCGACCACGTCATCGATTGGAACCTGATGAGGACCTTGCAGCTGCTCAAATACGCCCTCAACGTCAAATTCCTCTCCTAAACGCACCCTGTACCCTGCATTAAAATTATTATTTATTAAAATTATTATTTTTAATTATTCGACTGAGCTAATTAGCTATTAAAATTGGAAAAAAAGAGAGGGAGAGAGAGAGAAAGCGTTACCTCGCGCAATTAATTACTACTCGTTGCCTAATTAGCGTCGTCTTCTCGCTTCCTTACCTCTGCGTGACGTCACTAATTGCCTACGCGCATGAGCACTACTCGCAAATTACTTTTAAACCAAATAAATTAACGTTTTTTCCGCCGCTTTTTCTTATTTACTTTTACAATATTAATAGATTCATTTCCGGTTTAATAATGGCGGTTTTCCATCTGTCATTTTTTTTTTAATTATTAGAAACATCTGGCAACATTGATTATTCCGTTTGTTCGCGTAAATCGTTATTTGAATTAATTAAGAATACGGCGTTTATGACGTAATAATTAGTTTATTAGAAAAAAGAAATTATTGGATTGACGTCACAAATATATACTATACAGTATAAATTTTTTTTTGATGTTTAGATTTAAAATGTTAAGCACGACTGAAATTTTCTCATTTTTTCTATAAAAAAAAAAAACTCGCTTGAAAAGACTTAAATCATAAATTAATATCATAATTAAAAAAAAAATAATTTAAAAATCAGGGGGAAAAAAAATCAAAATAAATTTAAATCGAAAGTAACAAAAAAAAATTTTAAAAGACAAAAAAATAAAAATCTAAATACTGTAGCAGACAAAAAATTCATAAATTAATAAAAAAAAAAAATTAAAAGCCAAAAAAAAAAAAATCAAAAAAATTAAAATCTTAAATTTCGAGAGGAAGAAAATTAAAAAACAAAAATTTAAAAATCGGAAAAATAAAATCTAAATACCAGACAAAAAATACAGAAATGAATTTAAAAAAATTTAAAGACCAAAAAAAATAAAAAATGGGTACCGGTATTAATTTGTCACTTGAGTAGAGACCATTAAATTTTAAACCACAAAAAGTAATCAATCTTTTTTTCTCCTTCTCAAACTCTCACCCCACCCTTCCATCTACCCTATTTTTTCAAATAATATACAGTACCGGTATACATAAAATAAAATTTTAAAAAAAAAAAAATAGTCATTTAAATAATTGTCCGCGCAATAATAAATTAGGAATGAAACGCGTGTCGCATTACAGCAGCGCCATCTGTCAACCAATTATCAACATTTGGTATTCAATTAAATCAACAAACCGATTGTGTCTATTAAAGAAATGGCCACCGGATCACGTGTCACTCCTCATCTAACCTCACTTTGTGATTATTATGTATGTAATGACGTCATCATGATCATCATCGGGAGGTGTGAATGACATTTGCAACGGTGACATATGCTTTCCCTCCTTAAACCCTCCTTCTATCCATTCGGGATTAGGAAGCGGAACGCACCGGTTCGCACCACGTCATTCGGCTTTAAAATTATGTGCTGGCTGCTACTGTACTATAAAAAATAAAAAATGGGTCTGCGCGTGCGCACAATTTTTTTTATTTTAAAGAAAACCTGATTAAGTTTCGACATTTTTCTAAAAAATTTTGTAGATTTACTTAATCTTTTTTGATGAGAAGATAAACTTCTGCAATTCTAGATTAAACTTTCGTAAATCTAGTTTAGATAAAATTTTTACAAGTCCGGATCACACTTCTACAAGTCCGGATTACACTTCTACAAGTCCGGATTACACTTCTACAAGTTCAGATTAAACTAATAGGACTACAAGTCTAGATTAAACTAACAGGACTACAAGTCTAGATTAAACCAAATGGACTACAAGTCTAGATTAAACCAAATGGATTACAAGTCTAGATTAAACCAAATGGACTACAAGTCTAGATTAAACTTATATAAATCAAATCTAGATTAACATTCCACAAACCTAGATTAAATTTCTGCAAGTCCAGATTAAACTATTATTCGGAGTACAAGTCTAGATTAAATTTATATAAATCTAGATTAAACTTATATCAATTTAGATTAAACTTATATAAATTTAGATTAAACTTATATAAATTTAGATTAAACTTATATAAATTTAGATTAAACTTATATAAATTTAGATTAAACTTCCACAAACCTAGATTAAACTTCCACAAGCCTAGATTAAACTTCCACAAGCCTAGATTAACTTCCACAAGCCTAGATTAAACTTTCACAAGCCTAGATTAAACTTCCACAAACCTAGATTAAACTTCCACAAGCCTAGATTAACTTCCACAAGCCTAGATTAAACTTCCACAAGCCTAGATTAAACTTCAACAAATCTAGGTTAACTTCCACAAGCCTAGATTAAACTTCCACAAGCCTAGATTAAACTTCAACAAATCTAGGTTAAACTTCTACAAATTTAGGTTAAACTTCCACAAGCCTAGATTAAACTTCCACAAGCCTAGATTAAACTTCCACAAGCCTAGATTAAACTTCTGCAAGTCCAGATTAAACTTCTAGAAGTCTTAGTTTAAATTCCTACAAGTCTAGATTAAACTTCAACAAATCTAGGTTAAACTTCTACAAATCTAGATTAAACTTCCACAAGCCTAGATTAAACTTCAACAAATCTAGGTTAAACTTCTACAAATCTATGTTAAACTTCCACAAGCCTAGATTAACTTCCACAAGCCTTAATTAAACTTCCACAAGCCTAGATTAAACTTCTGCAAGTCCAGATTAAACTTCTAGAAGTCTTAGTTTAAATTCCTACAAGTCTAGATTAAACTTCTACAAACCCGTAATAAACTTCTACAAGTCCAAATTAAACTTAAATCTCAATGTAAACCACAACAATCCCAATTTTATTTATTCCCTCCCATCGTCTGCACCCAGCGAACCGGTAGATCCTTCTCCCTCTCTCATGCTTCACCACTCTCTCCATCCTTCCTCCCTGCTCTTTCTCTTACGTGTACGGTGGCGAGTAGCGCTAGATGGCGCGCTGGCTGATTGCACGCGCGAGTGCCGTAAACGTTGATTAATGGGCGGCAGCGCTGGATGGAGGAAGGAAGAAAGGTAGAGCAGCAGCAGACGACGCATATGCTTCGTTATAATGAAGCTGTTCCGATACTTCTTCTTCCATTATATTAATAATTGTAATAGGCTTCCCACTCCTCGAGCCCCGGAACGCCACCGAGAGAGAGAGAGAGAGAGAGAGGCAGAAGGAGCGAAAGAGTGAGAGAGAGAAAGGGTGGATTTTCAATTAGGGAGATTGTCAATTAGATATCCTGTCTTTAATAAGCCATAATTACGCCGGAGTGGTCATTCTGAAGAGCGCGGGGAGTGGGGCGGTAGGGGCGGGGAACGGTGGAACATATGGGGCCACCGAACACCACTCGTCGTTTATATCATTTTATTATTGTGCGAAGGGGAGAGAGGGAGAGAGAGATGACAAAGCGATCGCAGCGACCTCTACGCACCACGCTTTTTTAATGAGCTTTCATGTTTCGCAAAAAATAAATAAATTTTCAGCTGATTAAAAATTAAACGTATTTATTATGATTTTTGTTAGAATGTTTTAGCAAAACTTTACGCCTATTTTTTTTTTTTTTTTTTTTTTTTTTCGTGTTTTATTTATTCATTTTTGGTGACCGCATTCTCAGTAGGACTGCTGCAGTTGATCAGTTGAAGAGATAAAATGATTAGTTGAGCCAAAACAGGCGTTAATAAAGATAGTTGTCACATTTTTTCAAACGAGTGTCTAAACTTGCGTTGAAATAACAGGTAGGAAATGGACACTTCTATGACGTAGGAAAGTGAGGAAAATAAGGTCGATCAAATTACATAGTTTTTAGGCAAAATCTCATAAAGATGCCGTAGAGGGTCTTACATATGCAAAAAAAAGTGCCTAGGTAGCCCTCCCAGCATAAATAAAATTTTAAGCATACTTTTACGAACCGAGTGTCCCTATCGCTTATTGAAATAGCACGCTTAGAAGGGACACTACTATTACGCCGTTTAAAAATTTATTTATTTTGGAAGTAAGTAAAATAATGCCATTCGCCATGCATGAGATTGTAGATAAAGCCTCGAAATTTAAGAATATCATCTTTAAAAAGCTTAATTAGTGTCCAGTTAGTAACGCGGCGTCCATAAAGCGGTTTTATCATATTTTTACCAGCGAGTGTCTTTCCCTTTCATTGGAATAGTACGTAAAAAATGGACACTTCATTTACATGGTTTTAATTCGATATATTCACCGTTAGTTGCGTGCAATATATTAAGTTTTTATCCCTACTACGTCAAAAAAGACCCAACTCGTTTTTTTGGCACAATTCCAGTGTGTTTATTCAATTTTTTTGCACATTTTATACTAAAACTCTCCACATTCTCTCTGCAAAACTTGCTTTTTAAATATGACAAACCAACTTTACACCACCTTTTTTACATTTTGCTTGTATTTGTACTTTATTTAATCAGTTTTTCAATCAAGATTAAACTTATTTACGTTTAAGCTAAACTTCTATAGACTACAAATCTGAATCAAACTTCTAAAAGTCCAAATTTAACTTATGCAAGACTATATTAAACTTCCACAACAATAGATTAACTGTCAGCAAATCTAGATTAAACTTTTGCAAGCCTAGATTAAACTTCTGCAAACCTAAATTAAACTTCTACAAGTCTAGATTAAATTTTTTTTTAAAAAAAAACTCTTTAATAAATTACTTCAATTTTAATAATTAAAATTTTCGCGTGTATGAAACAGTAAATTTTATTTGCGGACCTCAATTAATTTTTTAAAAAAACCATTCACGCATGCGCAGTCACACACAAACAAATACGGTAGTTTTAATTTTCTTTAAATGAATAATCCAGCAATAAAATTCATAAGTTTTTTCAATTAACTAAATTAATTTCGATGTAATTATGCTAATGCGCAGCTCATTAAAAAGCGCGCGAGGGGTTAAAAAGAGCCAAGCGGTAAAAGCGGGGTAATGACGTCATAAAACGAGGAGTCACATAGGGGAGGTTATAAGGGGAGTGTATAAGGCAGCGGTTGGGGGTTAAAAAAAGCTAAGAAGTAATTTTGAAGAGGAAGAAGAGTTTTGATTATGTAACAATTAGCAGGTTCGGAGAGCACCTGATTCCTCCGCCGATTTTAATTAGCCCGCAACATACAGTATCTCCCCTCCGCCGTATAAATAAATATGGGCTATATACCCCCACCCCCTCCCCTATAACTAAAGCCTAACAATAATAAAAAAAAAAAAACCTTAGGTTTATTGTGTGGGTAATGACGCCATTTGCAGCGCTAACGAGATAGATCGAAGAAGGTGCTTAACAATAGCAGACGACGTCAATAATAAAAGATGACGGAATTATACGCTGCCGACGGAATTATTATTGGCCACCAGAGGTCTCTACCACCGCAAACGCATTACAATATGAATAGGGAGGTGAGTGACGTCACGCTAACACCGTTCAATAGCTTGCGTCGAGTTATTTAGTTCCCTTTTTTCTTTTTATCTATTTTGTTGGATGTGATTTAATCGAAAAATTATCCAAGCTTTATGTGGGAAGAAAGATAAAACCCCGATTTTGCGTTTCAGACGCTCATTTCGAGATTATGACGTCATTGTGAGTAACGATAAAAAATGTTGGGGCAGAGAGATATTTCGCTATGACGAACTTCAAAGATTTCGTTATAACGATCGGCGCCCATGAGCATCGGATATTTATTTAAAAAAACAAAAACACTAGGTGCATTCACTTAATATTAAAAGTCACTATTAAAAGCAAAAATTTGCTTATTATTATAAATTTTGATTA
>JAQGAY010001082.1:0-16868 GCA_034698085.1 Polydesmus angustus | reverse complement strand
AGTGTAGGATTTGGTGAAAAGTGCCGGAACTGGTTTCAGCTAGCCCCCCGTAGCAACGCACGGGTACCTCCTCTAGTCATGTATAAAAACTTTACAATGTAAACTCACTTTTTTAATTTTAGGGTGGATATTTTTTGAATTACAACTTTATAAAATAAAGAATCTTTCTTGACAAACCCCTCGTTTTCGATTACTCTGTTGGATTCAATATCAATGTCTAAATTTTCATCTTTTAAATCAAAATCAAAGCGTTTGATTAAATGTTTGGTGGGATTATGTTGATTAAAAATAGTAAACGTTACTGAATGAATCGCAGAATGATTCGATAAGGCGATGTCATTTTCACCGGTCAGAACTCGAACTACTGCGCTTAATCCAGTGCCTTTATACGCTCCGATAGCGTCTAAACGCACGAGCACTTGCACCCGATAGCCTCCGGTGGTGGTATAAAAATACGGGCTTTTGTGCGAAAGTTCCAGTTCCTCCGCGTGCATCTGTTTTTTCAATTCGTAGTTTTCGATGACGTCGAATAACACGCCGTTATATGAAAACACTTTTGAAGCTAGAGATGAAGTTTCGACGTGAATTTCGATGATGACGGCGTCGTTTTTCACGTGAGCTGAACTCGCATTTTTAGTGGAGGAAGTACCGGTAATAAATTTTTTAAAATCTAATTTTTCATTGCTTAAAGTTCGGCTTTTCAAGCAGTCAATTGTACGAACTACATCGCGAACTTTTTCATTTCCACTCACATCTTTTAAAATGCAGGTGATTTTAGGATAAATCTTTTTAAACGGCGAATCATTAGTTCGAGATGTAGGCATAATTCTCTCGTGAACGTACTCGAGCCTAAATCGACAGCAATGGTCTTCTAAAACTCCAAATGCCGAGTAGGAATAGCCTGGGAGTGAAAACTTTTCACTTCTGTGACTTAAACCCTCTTCCATTTTCGTTTCAATCTTAGGTATTTTCCACACGTGAACTAACGTGTGAAACGGATGTAATTCGATGGGTGAAAAAGATAAAAAGTTGGTTTTTAACTATAAATAAATAATTGTTTTGTTTTTAAAGAAAAAATTTTGAATAACGTTTTGTAAAAAAAAATATAATTTGCAACTACTGTACGGTAACTTACTTCTTCAAAACCACGTTTAAACTCCGATATAGTGCTTTTAAATTCCATTTTATTAGTCTTTAAAAAAATTGGTTAATAATAAATAATTATTAATAATAAAGCCTATAGTACAGAATATAGACCTATTTTATACCGTAAATCTTTTTTCAATGTTATTGTTCATCACTATTATTTCTTTTTCACTTTTGTCTAAATTTCCTTTCAAAGAAGACAACTCTTTAACAAAATGTTCTTTCTAAAATATAAATAAAAAAATACGATCCAATTTTTTCAGAAATTAATATCAACATTTTAAATTTATATACATGTACAGTATTCTTTTAAAAAAAAAGTAATTGAAAAATTAGAATACCGGTAGTAACTTACAAATAAATGTTGATGATTTTTAAGAATGACTTCTAATCCGTCTTGCTTTTCTTTAAATTCTGTTTTAATTTCGCAATTGTTTTCCTCAATTTGTTTAGTTAGTTGTTGAGTTTTTGAATTCATTTGGTCCTCAAACGACGCCAACTAATAATAATAAGTACAACAGTGTAATAAGGGCCATATTTCTAGTCTAAACTTACTCACTTTATTCGTCATTATAATTGAGGTTTCCACAGTTTTATTTGTCATTGAAGTTAAGTCTAACAGCAATCCATTCAAAATTGCCTCGTTGGCATTTATTTTATTAGATATATTTTCTATATTTTGTTTAAAAGTGGCAAACTATATTTTCAAAATTCAAAAAAAAAAAATTTTTTTAATCGATTTTCAAACTTTTTCAGTGATTTTGTTAGTAAACTTACTTGATGGGTTTGAATTATTTCCATATTTTTTTGTTGCTCATCAATTAATTTTATTTTAACATCTTTTTCGTCAAATACTTTTTTCAATTCTAAATTATTTTCTGTAATTAGTTTACTTAGTTGATTGCTAACTAATTTAATTTCGTTCTTCATAAAAGTAAACTGCAATAAAAGTCGATTTAATCGGAGTTAAATATTTTAAAAACTAATTTTACTAACTTTTTTTTCAACATCTGTCAACTTCTTCACGTTCTCATTTAATTTAAAAGTTAGTTCTGAACTTATACGTAACTGCGTTTGATTTATTGTTGATTCGTTCGCGCAAACTTTATTAGAAATTTTTTCCACCTCCTGTTTTAGTGTCGCCAACTAGATAAGAATAAATTTAAGCTATACTATAATTGCAAAAACTTGATATTTGAATTTTACTTGTTCAATTAGCTTTGTTTCCAATTTATTCAACATTATTGCATTTATTCTTATATCTTTTTCGATAAATTCTCGTTTCATTTGTAATATATTTTCCTTCATTTGTTTAGTTGACAGATTATTTTTTTTAATCTATGAAAAAAAAGAAAGAAAAAAAAAATAAACAACTTTAGTTAAACGCAATTTTTAATCTACATTTAATACTTACTTCTTCCGCAATTTCAGCTAATTTTATATCTGAAAGTTTTAATTGATTTATAGTTGTTTCATTAGCGTTTATCTTGCTATTTATATTTTCTACTTTATCTCTAAAATTTGTTACCTAAAATTTAAACATTTGGCATTTCCTTCATTAATTAATACAGTTATTATTAAATAATGAAAATTACATCTTTATGTACTCCTGAAAGGTACTTGTCTATTTTAGTATTCTGGCTCATTACTGTTTCGTTTTCACGTTGAATTATTTCGAATTTTTCATTAATTCTCTGCAAAAAGTTATTAGTATTAAGAAAAATGCTAATGTTTTCTTAACGTTTTTTTTACCTGATTTAAATTTATGTCCATTTCTTTTACCACTTCCCTGCTGTCGTTTACCATTTCCGATAGTTCTTTTATTTGCTGAGTTTGCGCACTTGATTTTTCTTTACAAGTTGAAATACTTGTTGAATTGGTTTTTAATGCCTCTTTCATTTTATTTGTCTAATAATACATAATTGAATTAATGCTTAGAACAAGTATATATTTTTTGATTTAGTCGCTCAATACACAAAATTGTATGGAAACTTTAACCAATTTACTTGAAGTTTATTTTGATCAGCTTCAGTCTTTAATTTAGTTTCCAACTTTTCAAACTATGGAAAAATCATTAAAAAACAAATTAATTTTTAATTGAATTTAGCTTATAATGCCTAAACTTGATCTGGATAAATAACCTTAATTACATAAGTAGGCTACCAGAACATAATTTTGTCCTCATACAAATTCCTTCAGCATAATAAAAGAAGAAAACGTGTAAAAAAAAAAAGTTTTTTTTCTTTTAATTTGAAATGTTTTTAATTTCTTAGTTATGCTGAAGCAATTTAAGCTGAAATTATTATTCCGAATTATAATTGAATCTCACTTTAAGTTTATTGACATCTGCGTGTAAATTAATACTAGTGCTTTGAGTATCCATCCTTGTCCTAATTTTTTCAAATTTTTGTTTGGCGTATTTAACATATCTATCTTGAATTTCTTTTAGTGCAGTCAGTTTTAAATTGTGGATTTTAACCTATTAAATTAAAAATGAAAAATGCGTATTAATTGAATTTACTAAGTTTATCTGACAAAATTTACCTTTTTGTTTATATCTTCAATTGACTTTAGTATTTTGACTAGTTATAAAAACATTAATTTAAGAAAAAAAAATAATCATACCGGTTTAAAGTTAGTAAAAAATATAATATTATAAAGAAAATTAATCCTTTGTATTCATTTAATAAATACATAATTTGTTAGCTTTACATCTTACAGTACATGTATTTTATCTATTCGGAAAACTGTAGTCTACTAAATTAATGTTTTGCTCACCTTTAAAAATTTTCAAATCATTTAATACATTTTGATTTTTCAAGTCGTTTTCTACTTTTTGAATTTTCAAGTCGTTTTCTATTTCTTGATTTTTTTCCACGTCACATTCCGAACAAACAAAATGTTTTTCTTTCAAGCCGTTCACTATTGCATCAATGTCGGCAACATTTTTATTTTTTTCAATTTTTTGGTTTAATTCTATAATTGCGTTCCAAATCTACAATTAAAAAAATTCCATTAAAATCGTTAATACACATACAAAAAAATTATTTACATTTATAATTTCGGGCGAGGGATGTAATTCCACAGGAAGTGCGGCATCTTTAGTTTTATCACACACTCCCATGTGCTCCTATTCAGCATGAAAAAATAAAATTTAAATAATATTATATGTTTTATAAAGTTAGTCTAGAAACTAATCTCTTAACGCAACCTAAACAAATTGATTACCGAAATATATTTTAGTTTATCCTTGTAGTCACAACCGTAGTTTTTGTTTTTGCAGTATACTTCGAGTTCATAAAACGCCTTTTCAAATTCCACATCTTGTCCATCCTAATTACATAAACTTCCTAAATAATTAATTTAAATTAGTGTCATAATAATATACTTACGACTGTTGTAATATACTTCTTACATTGCGGACATTTCCACCTTTTACTTCCATCTCCTACTAGTCTTTTACAATTATAACAAAATTTGTGGCCACAGTTCGCAACATAATGCTCAAATAACTTATTGCTACATCGACTACATTGGAAGTCTTCCACATTTTCAACAAATTCTAAGTTCAAGTGACTTAATTTATGTCTACTCGGATGTACTAAGAGTTAGGGATAAAAACATTTTAGATATTTTGCACTAAAATAGATATTAAGATCATCAAAAAATTAATTACCTTTGGGTTCCATGTTTTTTCTTGGAATAAAGATTTGGTGCAATTAGGAAAAAAAACCTCGTAATTTTGTTAGCTTATCTACTTTGTTAAGTGATATCATATCTTATAACGGTAGCGATGTGTTATTTTTGATAATGCACTAGAAGGATATGTTCTTTTTCATATTTTCAATCCAAAGAATAAGATAAAAACATTATCGCAATATTTATTACCGGTTTTTCATAATCTCCAGTAACGTTTTCTAAACTATTTTTAACGCTCACAATAATCTAAAAGTAGTAAATCATATTTAGCTAAAAAAAACATTTTTGTAAAAAACAATTTTAATTGGGGAAATAATTGATAAGGCCATTATTGTACTCGTATTTATACAATTTAACAGTAGTTTATAAAGTAGCTGTAATCAAAAGAAATCAAGATTTCATTGTTTTTATCAGGTGGTGATTTAATATTAAATTGACGTTATGTCACGTTAAACAAATGTAGGCCTATACGTGTATTTTGCTTATTCTTGCGCAAGCTCAATGATGACTTTGAAAATCAAAATGTCATTCTCTACGTATCCTCCATCTTCGATTTCTTGATGAGTGGCCACATCGATGGAATACCATTTTAAGCCGTCGATTCCATTCCGCACACTTTTAACCAAAGTTTTGTTCAGATTTTTTGGATTGTAGATAAGAAAAGTAGTTTTATGGTTGAAAGACGAATCACTCATTTTCTCATCAAATTCTCCCGTTAAAAAATAAATAACAGCCGAAATGCCCTTTCCTTTGTAGTCCAGACAGCCGTTCAGATACATCATCACTTGAACTCTGTATCCGGGTCTATCCGTGTAAAAATAGGAACTGGGTTCACGTTCCACCAATCCTTTCACCGCACATTCTTTCTTACAAAAATAGTCGTTTATTTTCCCCATTAAACTTCCGTTATAAGATTTAATTATACGCGCAACTGATGGAGGTTCGATCGAAATTTCGATAGTCATTGAATCGTCGTTCACGTAACGTGGATCATCGATTAAAGTATTTTTTTGGCCTAGTTCAACCGAATAAAACGACGTTCCGAAACGTAGTTTTGAGTTGTGGAGATGCGTGATACTTTTAATCAGATTTTCGTAATTATTTTGGTCTTTCACTCTGTAAGTTACGTAAGGAATTATGTTGAAGTCAACGCTGTTTCCACTTTCCGTTCCATTCAACAGACGAAGCGAAATTGAAATCGTGTCGTTTTTTAATTCCAACGTGGCTCGAGCGGAACAGTTATACGAAGCAAGTGTAAACTCGTCGCACGTGCAATATTCAAAATTTTCCTCCAATTCTCGCGCAAAATTTTCAATTTTCCAAGTGTGAACCACGTCGTGAGGTTCCTTTTGAAGTACATCATCATCCACTGCATCAGTTTCTTCTTTCTGGAATTTTTACATCATTGTAAACAATTTTTTAAAAAGAGAAATAAATATTAAATTATTCAGTAAAAATTCATACTTGAAACTCCAAGAATGAAACAACATTTTCCATGCTATTAAGTTTTACTTTCAAATGATTGGCGCTTTGTTTACATTCTTCAATTTTCGAATCCAATTCTTTTTTAACAGCCTCAAATTTCTTTTGAGTAGCTTTAATTTCGTTCATTAATTGGTTGGTCGACGTAATTTGTTCGTCCAATTGTTGAGAGAAATTTGCCGTGTCCATTTGTTGCTCGTTTTGTAGCTTTTCAAATTGCGTTTTAGTTTCGATTATCTTTAAAGAAAAACCCAGGTTTAAATACATTTTTTATGTGTACATTTTGCTAACATATACTTGAAGTTTGGTTTGATCCGTTTCATCCTTAATTTTTGTTCCTAATTCTTCGATATTTGATTTGAGGTGATGAATTTCAGTGTTTTGCACCTTTTTAAATTCGTCTAGATTTTGGATCTGTATTTAAAAACAAACCGATAAAAACAATAATACCGGTACTTATTTAATAGATTCCATACCATCTGTTTCCGTCTTAAATTCTTCCTATATTATGCATTTTAAAATTATTTGTAAAGGGAACAACATAATTTAAGGAACTATTCTTGAAATGGAAGGAGTTTTACTTGAACAGAGTGTTATGGAACCTTATTAATAAAGACGAAGTAGCATTCAAATAACTCACTTGGGAATTGTTGACATTTGTTTGTAAATTAATAATATTTTTTTGAATACCGATGTCATTTTCTATTTTTTCAATTTCGTTCTCTGTCTTATGATTAACTTTATCTTGATTTTCTTTATATATTTCCAGTGATTTAGTGAGAATTTCTTGATTTTCTTTATATGTTTCTAGCGATCCAGTGAGAATTTCAACCTTTTAAGAAAGAAAAAAATGTTGTTATAATTCTAACGTAAATCAATAGCGTAGTTTTAAAAGTATTACTACAATTTTTAATTCATCGAATGACTCCTTTATTACTTCATGCTCAGCTGATAATATAAAAAAAAATGTCAACAAAAACAAACATTGTCAATAAAAAATATGTAAACAATAACGTTGTTTACCTTTCAGATTTTCCAAATCATTTTTTAATTGAAGATTTTCCGCTTCTATTACATCCCCATTCTCGCGATCATTTCTATTTTCATTAATTTTACGATTTAATTTAATAATTTCGTCCCAAATCTTGAATTAAAAAAAATATTTAATCAAAATAAAAAACTAAGAGTAACAAAAAATTTGCAGTTTATTTACATTTTCAATTTCCGGTGTGGGATGGATTAAAACTGGAAGTACGTCATCTTTAGCTTTCTCACACTTTCCGATATGATCCTAAATAAATTTAACATTACCAGTTGTATTTCCTATGAAAGAAAAATGTATTCTTAATTCAAATAACGTACCATAATGTTTTTGAGTTTGTCTTTAAAGTCGCAGCCATAATTTTTATTACGGCAATGTACTTCGAGTTCATAAAATCTGGCTTCAAATTCCACATCAGGTTCATCCTAATTACATTTATATCTTTTAAAATGTAGCTCTATTTACGAATGTATTGTACTTACAACTTTGGTGATATATTCTTTACACTGAGGACATTTCCATCGTCCACTTCCATCTCCTACTAACCGCTTACAATTGTGACAAAATTTATGACCGCAATTGGCGACGTAGTGTTCGAACAGCTTATTCTCACAGCGATCACACTGGAACTCTCGAGTAAAGTTCACAAATTCTACGTTTAGTAAGCCATATACCGTTCTGTTCGGCTGCGCTATGTACAGTACACATAAGACCGAGAAAAAAAATTAGAACATCTTAAATAATTAAGATAAAATAAATAAAAATTACCTTTATAAGGTTCCATTTTAATTTTCTATTAATTAGGGATTGGTGAATGCGAGCGATATAAATTTCGTTGAAACTAATCTGAAAAGTGTGACAATTTCTAACAAAATTATTCGTTACACAAATATGTGCAATTTCTGATTAAAATATCATTACAGATAGATAAGATTTAATTTTACCTCGCTCTTAATCAAAGCACATATTGCGTAATAATAACATAGCTTCTTGCCTTTTTTAAACGTAATAAATGTCAACATTATGTTTTACTTTTGATAAGATTTTTATTTACTGATTTTTAAGGAATTTATCAGAAAACAAATACTGTATAGGGTGTTCGTTGGATGGCGTTTGTAATGAAACATGAATAAATTAATCGAATTTTAATAAGAAAGAAATTTTTTTTTAAAAAAAATTTACATTAATTATCACCTTTCATTTAATAATAAGAATTAATTTTTAAAATATGACCTCTACAACTGAGTCGGTACGTGTTAATGCGCTCGAGATAATTTCCATTTATCCAATGGTAGATGCCGACACGTGCCGAGATGCAGTCGGCAGGTGCAAGCTGGCAATCCCCGCAAAAGCTTTAACCGTTAATGTGAACAAGTTTACACGTGCCGATTCAGTCGTAGAGGTCATATTCCAAAAATTGTTTTCTTATTATTAAATGAGAGGTGTTAATTAACGTAAATATAAAATAATACCGTTAATTCATTTTCATTAAAATGCTACTGATTTATTTATGTTTTAAATCTTACTTCATCCAACGAACACCCTATATTAAATTATTTCTTTATTATCAAAAATCTATTTGTTTTTTCCTTTCTTTATTTCTTAAGAAAGCTTCTTTTTGGTTTTTTCGTCGCTGATTTTTGAATCACTACTTTATAAAACAAAGCATCATTTTTAACGAAGCCTTCGCTCTCTATAAATCCATCTGATTCGAAATCCACGCGAAAATTTTCATCTTTTACATCAAAGTCCACGCATCGGATTAAATGTCTGGTGGGATAGTGTTGATTAAAAATAGTAAAGGTGACGTTGTGCATTAAAGAATTAGGCAGAGTAAAGTCATTCTCCCCGGTCAGCACTCGCACCACCGCGCTCAGCCCGAAGCCTCGATAGTCGCCCACCGCGTGTAGACAGACGAAAACTTGCACCCTATAGCCGTCGGAAGAGGTGTAAAAATAAGGGCTCTTATGCGAAAGTAGCAAATAATCTTTCTCCATCTGTTTCTTAAGCGTATAATTCTCGACGATATCGAATAGGACTCCGTTGTGAGAGAAGACTTTGGAGGCTAAAGATGGCGTTTCCACGTGAATCTCGAAGATCACGGCTTCGTTTCTCACGTAAACCGAGTTTGCGTTTTCGGTGGACGAAATAAATCCGCCGAAATCGAACTTTTCGATCGTATTTTTCTTGCTTTTCAAGCAATCGATGGTGCGAATTACGTCGCGCGGTTTGTCACTGCCGCTCAGATCTCGCAACACGCAGGTGACTTTGGGATGCACCTTCTTAAACGGCGCTTTGTCCGTGGGTGAGCTGCTGGTGTCCGCTTGGTAGTCCAGCCGGAAGCGGCAGCACTGGTTCTCAAACACCCCGCAGGCGATGAAGGGGTACCCCGGAAGGCGGAACCATTCGCTGGTGTAAATCTCTCTTTGCTTCTTCAGCTTCGTGCGAATCTGTTGTATTTCCCACACGTAAACTAAGGTGTGAAACGGATGGAGTTCGATGGGTGAGAATGAGGATGAAGAATTGGATTTTAGCTTTTTAGGAAAAAAAAAAAAAGCGTGGAAATTGTTATGGACACTGAAATTTAATTTTGACAATAATTTTCCTCACTTGTTTTAAATCCAGTTTCACTTCTGACACTTGCTTTCTTAATTTGTCTTCGTTTTCTTTTAATATTTTATTCGAATCGGCTGTAAACTAATTTTTATACAATTATTTTTTGTTTTCCAATCAATTTTAAAATATAGGGTGTTCGTTGGATGACCTTAGTTTTGAAAATAAATAAATCAGTCGAATTTTTATGAAAATGAATTATTTTTTTAAAAATTTACATGAATTAACATCTCTCATTTAATAATAAAAAACAATTGTAAGAATATGACCTCTACAACTAAGTCGGCACGTAATAACGCGTTCTAGGAAATTTAAAGAAATTTGGATTAATCCTACTGTAGATGCCGGCACGTGCCGAGATGAAGTCGGCAGGTGCAGGCTGGAAGTCCGCAAAAGCTTTAACCGTCAAAGTGAACACGTTTACACGTACCGACTCAGTTGTAGAAGTCATATTTAAAAATTGTTTTTTTGTTAATGAATAGGAGGTTTTAATTAATGTAAATATAAAAAAATAATTCATTTTTATTAAAATTGGACTGATTTATTAATGTTTCAAAACACACGTCATTCAACGAACACCCTATACTATAAAAAGTAACAATACCTTTGTAAAGTTTTCCATCAGTTTCACTTCAAAATTGTGTTTTATTTTTATGTCATTCTCACTTTTGGTGTTTAAAATTAACATTTCCTTAACAAAGTTATCGTTCTATTAAAATAAAAATATAAACAACTAATTAGTTTTTAAAAAACGAAATTTGAATTTAAGTGACTTACGATATCTTCGTAATATTTGGTAAATTTGGCTTCCATTTTTTGCCATTTCATTTCAATTGGAATAATTTCATTTTGTTTAAAATCCTTTTTTAATTCCAAAATATCTTCCTGCATTTTATCCGAAAGATGGTAGTAAATGAAATTCAATCTGTCTTCATTCGTAGCAAACTTTAAAAACATTAGAAACAAAGTTTAATTAGTTTTAAAATTAAGTTGTTTTATTTCAATTAACGTACCTTTTCGTTGTAGATGTTATTAATTTCAAGAAGATTTTCCTCGATTGTTTGCTTGGTAAATTGATGAAAATTCAATTCCATCATTTGATTATCCGACTCAATCTTAAAAAGAAAAACAAAGGCTTTATAAATAAAAAGTAAATTTAAAATTTTTTTAAAGTTTTTAATTGCTTTCTGGTTAATTTGTGAAAGGCCGTCTTCAATTTGTTTGGTTAGTTGATGAGGAATAGAATTGACTCTGTCGTGAACCGCCTTCACCTGCATAAAAACAAGACTAATTAACTTTTAATTTTTTTTAAAAATTTAATTCACTCACTTTTCCCGTAATTTCGGTTAATCTTTCCATATTCTCATTTATCTTTTCATCTATTTCTAAAGGTACCTCAAGCAGCGGCTGACTTTTAGTGGCTTCATTCGCATAAACTTGTTCGGAAATCGAAGTTATTTCTTGTTCTAAAGCGGCGAACTTCACATTGAAATGTGAAACAAAATTATAAATTTTTTTTATCAAATTTTAAACCAGTTAATTATAAATTTTTACCATATGTTGTTGATGGATTAGCGTATTTTCCAACTCTTCCTCTTTCATTGCGAGCAAGGTTACTTTACTTGACGTTTCGTTGAATTTATTTTTGATTTCTAAAGTATTTTCTTCACTTTGTTTAGTAAGTTGATCTGAAATGTTCTCTGTTTGGTCTCTAATCGTTAATCTTATTTCATTTACTTCCTTTGCAATTTCAGACAAAGCTTGGTTTTGTTGGTTCATAATTGCATCACTCGTGATCACTCCATCAGCTATATTTGCTACTTGCTGTTTTAAAGTTGCCAACTAGTTTTCAAAAAAAATTTCTTCCACATTATTATTTTCAAAAATGCTAATCAAAAGTTTGGACAAACTTACAAAATTATTTTGATCGTTTAGATTTGCTTCCAACTCTTCCTGTTTCACTTTGCTGGATTTTCCGTCGCATTCCTCTTTCATTTGTAAAGTATTTTCCTCAATTCGTTTTGTAAGTTGAAAGAAAATGGACTCTATTTCTTCTTTACTCGTTAATCTCATTTCATTAACTTTTTTCGCAAATTCAGACAAAACTTGATTTTGTTGGTTCGTAATTGCATCACTAGCCATCACTTCATCAGCTATATTTCCTACTTGTTGTTTTAAAGTTGCCAACTAAATTTTAAAAATTAAAAAAATTATATTCTCAATGTTATTTTCAAATCTACGAATAAAAATTTTGGATTAACTTACAAAATTATTTTGATCGTTTAGATTTATTTCCAACTCTTCCTGCTTTTTTCCCACTGCATCTACTTGTTTCAATTCCTCTTTTAATTCTAAAACGACGTCCTCAATTGTATTAATTCGAAAAGGAAATGAGAGCACTTCGTTTTTAACTAAATCAACCTGTTTTTTTTTAAACAAAACATAAAAAGTCCAGTTTCATGCGTCATTTTAATTCTACTTACTTCTTTGACAATTTCAGTTAAATTCTCTTCGGAAACGTTGTTGATCTTCGTAGATTCTTCTACACTATTTTGTTGAAATTGCTTTATTTTTCCTTCATTATTTTTCACTCGTTCAGAAATAATTTCCTCATGTTGCTTTATAGCGGCGAGCTGAGTTTTACAAAAATTTATAATTATTTTACGATTAAACATAATTTGATGGTGTTTTTAAATAATTTGGGATTCTTACTTGATCGCCTAGAATTTCTTCATAGAATCGCCGCTTCATCCCATTTTCGTGAAATAATTTCCTTGTTTCTAACTTATTTTCTTCGAGTTGATGTAAAATTGAATTAATTTTGATATTAATTTCCTCAAACTGTTAAAAGAAAAAGTTAAAAAAGTTCATAATAATAATCTTGGCTGGTTTTGTTTACCTTTTTATCATAATCTTTTTGGATTTCTAGAATATTTTCCTCTAAATGCTTAGTAAGTTGATTCACTTTGTCGTCAACTACCTTAATCTGTATTTAAAAAAAATAATTACAATATAATTATTCTAGAGTAATTTCTTAATACCGTCATTTTTCTGTACTTACTTCAATCGCAATTTCAGCCAAATTTTCATCATTTATGTTTTTCTCGCGAGATGTGTAAATTTTATCAATTTGGGTTTCAGACAATTGATTATCCATTTGCAGTTTTCGTTCCACAACCTCGTTCTCTACACGATTATTTTGATTTATAATAACTTGATCTAAATTTCTCGACATTTCTTCTACATTTTCGTTGCTGTTGGTAACTAAATCCGAAATGTCGTTCATCCGCTGTTTCTGTTCCTCTGATTTTTTAATGCACATTGAAATAAGCGTTGAATTGTCTTTTATGTCGTCTTTCATTTCGTTCAATTGCATCAAAATACTTTCGCTACTGTTTTCCAAGGCTGTGATTTTGTGATGCTGAGCGTACACCTTCATTTTATCTTTTAATTCCGTTATCTAAAACATAAAAATCAAATTAATTACTGGTAGTACTGAATTTTGCAAAAAAATTATGTTCGAATTAAGCTAATTTTACGTTTTCATTCTGTTCAATTCTTAAGTGGTGCAAATCGTTTTCCAGGCTCGTGATTTTTTCATCTTGCAGCTTAATTATTTTCATTATATCCGACTCATTTAATTGAGAATTTCTATAAATTTGCTCACGAGTTAAAGGAATAGATGATTGGGTATCTTCAATCTGTATAAAACACGTAAAACTCAATTTAAAGTCCAATTATTATTTTCATTTTGTTTACTTTTTTTGTAAATTCTAAATTTCTTTGATTCTGCTCACTAATCTTAGCTAAAACTTCTGCTAATTGTATTTCCATTTGTTTTCTAATTGGTTCAATCTAAAATTTAAATTTCGTAATTAGGCCTATAATTGGTGATTAAAATTGATTCAATTTTACTTTGATATCGATTTGCGAGTTATGGTCCGTTAACATCGATTCCATTTTGCTGTACCGCGTCGCAAATTTATTCAACTCATCTTCAAACTGTTTAAAAAAAAATATTTTAGCATTTTAGTAACAAATAAAATTATAATCAAATTTATTTACTTGAACGTTTCTATTATGAATTTCTTCTTGAGCGTTATTGGTGTCATTTAATTGATTTATTATCGACGAATTGATTTGCTGTTGCTCGTTCATTTTCGATGAAAGAACATCAAAAACATTGTTATCGCTTTCCATTGATTTGTTCTGTAAAATAAATTAGATTTTAGAATATTCTCTTTGTAACTTATAAAAATTTACTTTTTGTTTATCTAAAATTTCCTCCTTTATATTTTCTAATTTCTCATCAATTTGCGAGTTGAGGATCTCCAGTAATTTTCTTTGAATTTGTTCTACATCGAAGTTCGCCTCTGATTTTTCATGAACATTATTGACAGTTTCATCAATCAATAAGTCGTTTAAACTGTAATTTTGTGCTTGAGAAGCTTCATTAATGTCGTCATTCACATTATTAAACGAATTTGGAACTTCTTTCGTAATATGACCGCTCAAAACTTCTGAATAAGTTCTCTCTTTTTGGATTGGATCTGAGAGTTTTTTCGCTTTAAAACTCTCATTATTTACTTGACAGTTGTTGACAGACTGTGTACCATTGATGCGCGTGATTTGTTCTTTAACGTGACTTCTGCTACTGGAAACTAAAAAACCGTCTTTATTATTTGTTACTCGCAGTTGTTTTGGATAAAATTGTTACCATAATACGCTTGATAAATAGGCGCAGCAGCTGTTAAAGGTCTCAACCATTTGCATACCGTGTGGCGATACTAAGAGAAAGAAAAGATTAAAAATTAGCTATAAAAAACCTTATAATTTTCTCACCTCAAAATACTGTAATGTGTTTTCGTAATTACAATTTTGATTGGAGCAACGCACACGTAGGTCTCGTATTTGTCTTTCAATGTCAGTTATTGCTACACACTTTATAAGGTATAAAGAGAATAAAATATTGTTATGAATTTTGTTTAGGAAAAACAAAGTAGTGAATGACCTTACAATTTCAACTTCATGCGAGATGTCACACGCGGGGCATCCCTTCCGTTTATCGTTTTTGCAATTCCGACAGATGAAATGGTTGCAAGATAATCGAAATTGTTTCTTGTACAATTCCTTACAAAAAACGCAGCGAAAACGATCGTTAACTTTGTCAACAAACGCAAACTTTTTGCCAGTAAAACTATCTAAAATTGAAAACGTATTTATGATTACAGCAGTTTGTTTAATTAATTAAACAATTTGAAAAGTTTAAATTTACCGTTTTGAAATGATTTTTTATCCATAATTTCGTAAACACGTTCAACACCTTTGCACGTTTAATATTATTGTAGGTTACCATCTAAATTTATGTAATTATTACGCAATGATTTTTTTTAAAAGATAGGCCTACGTAACAAATGAGATAACGATAAGACTGTAAAATAAATAAACCAGCCTTGAAATAAAGTCGATAACATTATTTAGCTCATGAACTAGTTTGATTTATTTTGAAAACATTTCTTAAAAGCCAAACAAAATAATTCTCGGATGTCATGATTGATAATTTTGCTTCCGAATTATCAAAAATCACGATTGATTAGTTGAAAAAACCGCCCACGAAATCGCTATAGTAATAATGGATGTGTTATAGGGTGTTCGTTGGATGTCGTTAGTTTTGAAACATGAATAAATCAGTCACATTTTAATGAAAATTAATTATTTTTTCATTATTTACATTAGTTAACACCTCCCATTTAATAATAAAAAATAGTTTTTAGAATCTCTACAACTGAGTCGGCACGTGCTAATGCGCTCAAAGAAATTTGCATTAATGCTTTGGTAGATGCCGGCACGTGCCGAGATTTAGTCGGCAGATGCAGGCTGCAAGTCCGCAAAAGCTTTAACAGTCAATGTGAGCTCGTGAGCACGTTTACGCGTGCCGACTCAGTTGTAGAGGTTATATTCTAAAAACTATTTTTTATTATTAATTTAATGGGAGGTGTTAATTAATGTAAATATATAAAAAATAACTTATTTTCATTAAAATTCGATCGATTTATTCAAGTTTTAAAACAAACGTCATCCAACGAACACCCTAAATGATGAGTTTAATAATATTGTCCTAAATTTGACTGAAAGTTGTTTTAAAACAATATTTTACGAGAAACTTTTCTATTTAAATAATTTAAAAGCACTTTTTGACTTTTTCATTTGCCCTTGTCCTCTTTTTTGAACGACGACCTTATAAAATAGCGAATCATTTCTGACAAACCCTTCATTTTCGATAACAGCTTGTGATTCGAAATCGATGTAAATATTCTCATCTTTCACGTCAAACTCGAAACACCTGACTAAATGTTTGGTGGGATAATGTTGATTAAAAATGGTGAACGTGACTGTGTACGTTAAAGAATTAGGTAAAGTGAGGTCGTTTTCACCGGTCAGAATGCGAATGGCCGCTGTCAGCCCATTGCCTTCGTACTCGCCGATGGCGTTCAAATACATGAGCACTTGCATGCGATATCCCTCAGCCGCGGTGTAAAAATACGGGCTCTTCTGCGACAGTTCCAGTTCTTCCACCGCCAGCTGTTTTTTCTCCCCGTAATTCCCGATGACGTCGAACAGCACTCCGTTGTGAGAGAAGACTTTCGACGCTAAAGACGGAGTTTCGACGTGGATTTCAAAAATGACGGCGTCGTTCCTCACGTAGTTCGCCCGCATCTCGTTCGAACAAATAAATCTGCCAAAATCGAACTTTTCGTGCACCATTTTCTTGCTTCTCAAGCAGTCGATGGCGCGAACCACATTTTTCGGCGTTTCGCCGTCGCTCAAATCCCGCAAAACGCAGGTGATTTTAGGATGAACCTTCTTGAACGGAGCTTTATCCGCC
>JAQGAY010001081.1:0-16875 GCA_034698085.1 Polydesmus angustus | reverse complement strand
CCTTTCAGAATCCGAAATCTGCGACGCTGGTTCTTTTGCTGAAGTCGAAATCTGTGGTTCAGATTCCTTTTCAAAAAGGAAACTCTGTGGTTCAGGTTCCCTGTCAGAATCCGAAATCTGCGACGCTGGTTCTTTTGCTGACGTCGAAATCTGTGGTTCAGATTCCTTTTCAAAAATGAAACTCTGTGGTTCAGGTTCTTTGACAGAAACCAAAATCTGCGGCCCTAGTTCTTTTGCTGAAATCTGTGGTTCAGATTCTTTCTTAGAAGTAGAAATTTGCGATTCTAGTTCCTTTTCAAAAGTCGAAATTTGAGGTTGCAATAAGCGTTTAAAGTCTTCGTCCAACGGCGTTATTTTAACTTCCAACAACTCACGAGCTATTTCTAATTTCGTAGGAACGAGTACAGATTGCTTAATCAGCTTACGGTCTTCATTCGGATCAGCTGCGAAGCCGGTAAATACAGCCGCCGCACTCTTCTTCCTCACCCCTTTATCATTCCTCATCTTTTTTGGTCTTTTAGATTTACCCTGAGGAAAACATTTATCAACATACTATCCTACTAAACGGTATGAAACATTAAAATAAAACAACCTTTTGAGGGGAATCTTTAGGTTTGTTGTGCGACCTCAAGTGTTGCATCAAGGAAACCTAAGAACACATTTTTTATTTACTCAAAGAGACTGACCAAATTCTAAATAAAACCTTGTTTTTGAATTCTTTGTCGCACTCAGAGTTTGTGCACTTGTGTATTTTCTCTTCGTGAGCCGATTTAATATGTTTCTTCAAGTTCCTTTCAAAGAAGTAGAACCTGGGACAACCTTCAAACTTGCACTTGAACAGCTCTCGTTCCGTTTTGTGAACCGTCTTGTGCGTTTTCAAATTGCTTTTACTTTTAAACCTTCGTTCGCAAACATCACATTGATAACCTGACAATAATATACACTTGAAAAATATGTACAAAACTCTTTCATTTTATATAAAAAACTCACTCGTAACGTGCTCCTTAGATTTATGCTTCTGGTACGACGACCATTTATCAAACTGTTTTTCACAACCGGCAGCATCGCATTTGTAACCTAAAACACATAAAAGTCGTGAAACACTGGCCACAAAAAACTAAGAAATGGCCAAAAAAACTATACGGTTCCATCCTGAAATATATTAATCAGGATGAGAAAAGGTGTAGGCCCACCTGGAAATGCCGAGACAAGTGCTAAAACTAGTCAAAGCACGAACCAGGCTCAAACGTTGCTTAACTTCAGTGATCTCACGGGAACTGGTTTTCCAACGAATCAAGGCTCAACACTCTCTTAAAACTATTATAAAATAATTTTATTAAGCATTCAAATAAATTTTATATACTAAAAAAACCCTTCTTTTAAATGCTTCAAGTTCTATATTTTTCAATAAAATTACCTAGATGAGTTTTCTGGTGCCGCTTTAATTTGCTGAAAAACATAAAAGTCTTGCCACAGTTTTCCTGAGTACATCTAAAAAAAAAATTAAGCAAACTAATTTAATAAACTTTAAAATTATAAAAAATATTTTTTGAAAGGGTCATGTTTACTTAAATGGAGCGATTCCTGTGTGTTTCACTTCGTGGATTTTCAGCTTTCGTTTGATCCGAAATTCTTTCTCGCAATAAGTACACTAATTCAAAAATAATGTTCTTGGATTAAACCAAACTTTAAATAACAAAACTAAATATTTTATTACTTTGTAATCTTTCTTCCCGTGAAACACTTTCAAGTGTTTTTTCAATGAGTCTTGGCTCATGAACTTTCTTTTACAACCTTCCTTGCTGCATCTGAAAGCGTCATTTTTGTTCTAATTTATCTTACGTAAATATTTACTTAATCAAATATTGTTTACTCAAATTGAGGATCTGGCTTCTCTTGTTTTTCATCCTCGATTTCTAATGACCCATGCTTTCTTTTTACGTGTTTCCGTAACCCGCTGTCGCTCAAAAACTCTCGGAGGCAACCTTCGTGCTCGCATACAAACTTCTAACATACGGTACAATCAAATATAAATTGTATAAACTGTTTAATAGATTTTTAATAAATAATTATTACAAATCCTTTATGCTTAAACTGATGATGTTGCCATCGGTCTCGTCGACGGAATGTCTTCGGACAGCCTTCAAACGAGCAAATATAATGCTGCCGACTGCCGGCATTACTTTTAACATCTTTCGCCGATCCCATAGTTTCCTTAATTAATTTTTAGACACTAAATAGACGTACGAATAAATCTTTAAAATTACTGTACTAATTCTTAAATCATTCGAACACCACACCAAGGTAAATGCCCACACGATAGATTGAGTGGAATGTGGAATTTCATGATGCAAAATAGCCCACTGCGTACGCCGCAAAATAATGCGTCAAGGAATGACGTCACGCGGGCGAGTCCACAAGGTTCAAAGGAAGGAACGAGAGTATTTTGCGAGGGGACGAACGACGGAGATCGAATTGAGGCGTTTGAGTGGAAGTCGTATTGAACGTTGTCGGCAATATTTTCGGTTATTTTCACAATTTAAAAGAACAAAAAATGAAAACTTGGACCAGCTATTACATATTCGAGTAAGTATTGTTTTTTAAGAAAGTGTTGAAATTATTAATTTAAGTAAGGTTCTATACAAATTATGTTTTGAAAATATGAATGAGGTTAGCGATGATGTAATACTGTGAAAATCGATAAAGTTGAATTCGTGCTCTAATTCTTCCGTTATTCTTATTTATTTCAAAGATTAATTTAGAAAATAGAATAATGTAAGCGAAATACAGAGAAAAAACGTAGCGAAAATGATAAATTCCCGTTTCAAGGTTGCGTCAACCTCTGTAGACGTCCTTCACATCCTATACGGGACCTATAATATTAACTGCCCTAATAATATTATTTCCGATTTTACAACCTATAATTTCGATTAATTAATCTCATTTTCTGTTTTAGGTGCCCTTGGGAAACAGTCAGCCAAGGTAAGCGGGAAAAAAGAAATAGAAAAACTATTCATTTCGATTGATTTTTGCATTTCCCGATTTTAATTTGATTCCACGTGCGTTCCATGTTTTAATACAGTACTTGTGCTTATTTCAGCGGCCTTTAGAAAGTATCCGAACCCCATGACCCACGCCGTGGTGGCCATCGATGTGCTAGACCGTTCGGTTCAAGAGGGAGTTCTGCACTCCCACCGACTCCTCAGCACTCAATTTGGTCTCCCCAATTGGGTCAACAACGTAACTTTTTTTTAACCTTTTTTAAAGCACGTGTCTCGTTTTTTAATTGTGATTATTAACGTTGCAGCTGATGGGAAAAGATAAGAACTGCTACGTGAGCGAACACTCCAAAGTCGACCCGCAAGCGAGAACTATGCTCTTGGAGTCCAAAAACGTAAGCAAATTTGTTAAGAAAATGCTTAAGTTATACTGTACATGTAAAACATCAAGTACATTTATATTTTTGGCGTTTCATAAATTAATTCAATATAGGTTTAATATGAAAAGTCAATCTGCTTTATATTATTTTAGTTTAGGTGTTAAATCACCACGCAATAATAATAATTATTATTTATTTAATGTTATATGTTTATAATCTGAAAAACTACAGTATTTAGCGTTACATAAGAGCACGTGCAGTTTAATATGAAACGCCAAGCCTATAAAAATTTAATTTAACTACAGTACAGTATACGTATAGGTGTAATATTCTTTTCCAATTGTTCAGCCTAAAATAATTATCGTACATGTATTTAAAATTTGGCGTTTCACTTGACATTCAAATTGAAATGGCCTTGAAACGTTAATAACGTAACACATTTTTTGTCTAAAATATACGTTACGAAACTATTGGCATCTTGCCTCGTGTTTCAAACTGAAACGCATCTACAACTTTTGTTTGATGACGTAACATATTTCCTCTTTTATCGTATTAATAGATGTCGTTAAACAATTACATGAGGGTGGATGAGCGACTGTTGTATTCCCCACACCCTACTGACGCCAACTTGTAAGTTGCCAACGTTTAAATGAAGAGTAACTGAGGTGTTAATTTCATTTTTTCTCATAGAACGTTACTAAAGCAAGAGGCTGTTGTTGAGATCCATGGAATACCCTTAACTAGTTATCTGGAAGATATGGTAACCAGAACCATCTCGGCCAACGCGAACAAGGTAAGCATTGGACCCTAAAACTCTTTAGTGATAAAAATGAAACATTAAGCCTTGAAATTCAACTCTTCAAAATGAGAGAAGCATAACCAGTCCCCATAATAAAAGTAATAACGACCATCTAAACCAAACCATAAAATAGATCCCTGGTTGCGAAAATTAGGTTTTTAAATCTTCAAAATTAAAATCTAAAACTTGAAAATGAAATACAACTTCCAAAATGTAGTACATGTACTACATTCTAAATTAGTTATGGTTCTCATAATTAAAGTGCATGTACTTAAAACCCACTAAACTTTCAAACAAGTGGCTACAGTAATTCCTGAAAATTAAAAGGACAAATAAACCTCTAAAATGAGACGCCTAAACCATAAAATTGAGATTAAATAATATTGTTTTTGATTCAGGGTCGTCAAGCTATGGAGTGGGTCATCAACAAGATCAACTCCGAGGTTCAGGAACTGAGCGTAAAAGCCGGAAAGACGATGGATGAGATAACAACAACCACTATGAAATCCATGGACGAGTTAACGACGACTACTAAGAAATCTATGGACGAGTTAACGACGACCACCAAGAAATCCATGGACGATATCACGAAAGCGGCTCAGAACCTCAAAATACCAAAGTTATAGCCTTAGTTAACGTTTTAGGAATTAGGTAATTAAATTAAAAGTTAAAAAAAAGTTAGTTCAATTTGTAAAATCTTTTTTTTAATTTTTGAAAAACTCTTGAATTTTTGTAAAGATTTCCAGAAATTTGTATTACGTCGTTTGTAAAGTAACTCAAGTTTCGAGAACTTTTTCTTTCGTAACGATGAGAGACATTAATTTATTTGAACAACTTATCTCCCTTGGTTTGGAAAAGAATTTGTTAACAAGATAGAAACACGGGTTCCTTTTTATTAAATTGCATTACTCATTTCAATAATAATTTTTAACTAATAAAGTTCCAATGTTTTTCAAAATATTTCAAATTGTTTGCTACAAATTTAAGGCTTTATTTTTAACTTATTAAAACAGTTTTATCCAAGATGCATTTACGAAACGCCGACTCTCGAAACAATCATATCATTACGAGTCAATTTCCAGCTGTCTTCCAGCAAAATCTGCCTGGAAAAATCGCTACTGATTCCAAATACAACAATGGCTCAATAAATACAGTAAACCCTCGTTTCTACGAATTCTTGATAATTACATGTACATATAACGTATGAAACTGCGGTCCCCAGGAATTTTTATTTAATTTTCAATGGGCTCCACTCCAAATTTTAATTTATCAACAAGATTTGGTGAAATTAAAACAATTATTAATTTTTCAAATACTTGATCCAGTAACTTTAATTTTATATTTAAGAGTATTAGATGCACAGACTTACTAGACATAGTATTTATTTACTGTATTTACATGATTTTAAGGTATGCGGACTATTCGGCACCGGACCACTGGTCCACAGATTTATAGAAAAAATTGCTTCTTTGCATTTTCGAATCAAAATGGGATAATTTTAATGAAGGAAAAAAAGTAATTATCAAATAAAACTATAAAAATACTTAATAAATATACGGCACGAAGAAAATAACAAATTGAAAGGAATAAATACAAATTTTGTTATACTTTAAGAAAGTAGGATGTTCGCAAAAGGACGTAAGTTTTGAAAAATAAATAAATTAGTCAAATGTTAACGAAAATGCATTAATTTTTTTTATATACAGTCAACAACATCTCCGATGTTATATAAAAATATTAGTAGATTTTCATGAATATTTTATTGATTTATTCACTGTTTAAAACTTACGCTCATTCGTAAACATGCTATAGTTGTGGACCAGTGGTCCGGTGCCGAGTTGTCCTAGAACCGATTTTAATGATGGTATTAATTTAATACTGTATTGGGATTTATTCAATCTCATCAGCATTAATTTGTATTACAAGTTTCAATCCAACTAATACTAGTAAAATAAAAGATCACGATGATAATGAGGGGCAAGAATGTCGCATGCGCAAAGAAATGTTCTCAACAATAAGTTTAACCAAACCTTGTTTAGGTCAAATCAATTATTATTAGTGAAATTTTAATAATAGCAAAGGCGTTCGTTTTGAGTCTTGTGTTTTCATTTACTACAGTATTACTGAATCAAGGAGCAATGCATCTACAAGCCAATGGTTTGTTTTATTGCTGGCGAGTTTGTGAAAGCATTTACTTATGCTTTACTTTAATGCATAAATGGGTGAGAATAATTAAATCTCGTTACAAAGATTATTATATTAAATTCCGCTATAACGGGGGTTTACTGTAACTACCAAATTGTGCCAATCATTCATTCACCGAGAACTACCTTTGTAATAATACATTACAAATTACAATAGTTCCGAAACATGCAATTCAAACCTTTTTCAAATAAATAACCACAAAAATCCGTGTTTTTCTTCTTCATAATTTTAATTCAATTGATTTAATTCTCCCATAAAAAATAAATGATAGAACAAGTAGAAAGAAATTTGAAGCTTACTTCGATTCAGTTGGTCTTTGCTCGGATAGCCGCTCGTTTGCTGGTGACGGCCTGGAAGCCTGACTTGATGCTGGCCACGGAACACCTGGAGCCGCAGCTCTCGCACTGCAAGAAAAACAGGCGAGTGTCCTTCTGCAGAATGGTGTTTGCCGAGTGGCACGTATGACACGTCACATACTCCTCTGCAACATAATAATACGGTTAGAAAAACTCAAAAATTTAAATTAGATATTATTACGACTTACTAATGTATCGTCTGAGCACATTTTCGATCTGTTTCTGTTGAAATCTTCCTTTGATAATTAACTGGTTCATTCCGTCTACCGATCCGCTGGTTCCCAACTCGGCTAAGAGAAAAGCCAACAAATGTTTCGGTTGTCGATGCAGCCTGCAATAATAATTATTACTCAACTATATTTAATTATTTCTGATTATGTAATACATCTTGCATATGTCAGTAAAGTTGGCGAAGGAAGTCTTTTTGGTTCCCACTCGCACGACTTGAGGAGGCTTCATGACAAAACGTCTCTTCTCTCCAGCCACCATGTCCGGGTTCTTCTCTCGCATTATATCGAAAACGCGAGTTAGCAGTTCTACGTACTGATAGTCTCGGTCGGTGCCGGCCCATGTACTGTCCCCCACTCGATTGCCATCTGAAACATTAATTTCGAAATTTTAAGCAAATGTTAGAACCGTACAGAGTACAAAATTCAGATTGAAAAGTTCAAAGAATCTAAAATCCCCCAAAGAAATTCGAAAGAAATATGCACAGTGCATAAGACCATTAAAGCGCTTGAGAGAAACACATCTATCCCCACCGAAGTTCAGAAACACAGGTACAGGAGATTCTACTAGCCATTGTCGACTATTATCGAATATCCGAAACTATAATCTTACTAGAACATGCCAGTCAAATCTAAAAAATCCTTAAAATCACAGCACCAGATGAAAGTAAAAATATTATTACAATTAACATGATTGCATAAAAAAGCATTTGATGACTCCCTACTAATGAAATACTAAATTTTCTACTAGACTTCAACTTAATCTATATCCAGTGGAAATATGGTAAAAATAAAATGAATAAATAAAGAAACCCAATCATATCAAAATCATGAATTTCTGAGGGGTCACCTGTGTCGCCGATTTTGTATTTTAATTAAATCGGCTCGACCTGTTGAGTTTTGAAAATGGAAACGTTACACGAACCAACATCGAAAATATCTGATAACCGTAGGATGCTTTACAAAGATCAAACTTGAAGCATTAAAGAGACTACATCGTGTCCTTTCGTAACCTTTACTAATCCAAATGTCTACTTCTATTTTAATACATGTATTCCTTAAAAGTATGTGCCTAGATAAACTCTCGAATAAACATCTAACAAATGTTGTTTACATGGCTTATATTAAAGATTATGAAACTTATTTTATTTACCTATCATCATGTTATCGTCATCGTCCATAACCATGGCTGAAGATAATTCCTCGATAGTCACCTTCTTTTTCTTCTTCTTTTTGCTGGGTAAGCTGAAATCCAAGTCGTCATCGGCCACCACTTCTTTTGCTCCCTCTTCCGTCTCCTTCTCCGCGGAATTCTCTTCCGTAACACCACTCAAACCCTCCTACACAAATTAAATTAAACATTGTATCTAATTCAATAGAAATAAGAAAAACCGGCTTAATTACGGGTAACGCTTTGTCGATTTCGTCCAAATTAAATGGCATTTTCTTCGGTTTTTTCTTCTTCAAGCCCGAGAAATCCAAATCTATGTTTACATCTATCAAAACATAAAAACACCGGTTAACTGTATTTTCGGTATTATTTTAATTATCTAAACGACTATAATTATAGTATACTGTACCATCTTCTTTTTCGTTGTTGGCCACTTCATTTCCCGCTCCGTCCATTTCATCGCCGTCGCCGTCGTTCTCAGCCCCGCCGCCGTCGGGAAACGATTCTAAATTAAAAGGAGTCTTCTTCTTTTTCTTCTTCTTCTTCAACGTCGGATCGAATATCTAGTTGAGAATGAAAAACAAATTTACCACGTTGCCGCGTCCTTATAACATAATGCGGTCATATCAATAATTTCAGTTCACCAAACTTACCGTCTCTTCTTCTGCCATTTTAAAATAGATGAGTTCTAACTATAAAATTGAATATATTACGTGATAAATTCAGAAATTCGACGCCAAACATATGTCAATTTATGAACTAAATACGGGTTTCACTACATACACATTTTTATTCGACTGCAAAGAATGCGTTATACATGTATTTATATAAAAGATACTCGGCACTTTTGACTTTTTATTATTATTAACGATAGGGGCGCTTTATATTTTCTATTGGATTCAATGAGAAAGTTACCAGCGCCCTCTTACGGCAATGACCTACAGTCTTGCAAGTGTCCGCATGCGTTTTCAGCAATAATGTTGCGCTATTGCATCAGATACGTGACGTCACACAATTTCGGTTGATGAGTGACGTCATTTAGATGATGAATGAACCATGCAATGAACAGTAAAATAATTTTTCAAAGTACAAAATACTGCATTGCCAAATTAATCAGAATAAAATTTTAATTAATTGCTATAAACTATAAAAATTTTTAATTGTGGCTTTTCAACCAGCTAATAAAATGTACAAATCAAGAAAATCAACGCGATCAAAATTCAACAAAAATTCCATCTTTTTACGTTACAATTGAATCTATAACTAAAAATTACGCAAGTTTAAAAATGACTAAATTAATTAGCTGCCTAGACATAAAAATCCCAGTCAATAAATTAAATTATCTCCAGGATAACTTTGCATAATAACTTTCCGCGTTTAACACAAATTACAAATTAAAAAGACGAATTGGCCTTAATTAAATTCTAGTTATGATTAAATCGAAGATATCAATTAAAAATCTTGCATTGTTTTTATATAATTATTATGACTAAGTTATAATTTGCGAATATTATTGCCAAATAAATTTATTAAAACAACGAAATAAATATAAATCTATCAAATTTCTTCACAAAATTTACATCAACAACATTTAAAATAATCAATCAATAATTAATTAATTAATCATTGATCATAATGTTGATTGAAATATGTCAACAAAACTGATAAACAATAATTGACAATACTTGGAATTTAGAAAAGCTTAAGATTAAAAGTTTTGATTCGAATTTCATTGATAAATAAATATTAGTAATTTTTGGGAGAAAAATGAGAAATAAAAAGTTCGTTTTAATAATACATTGTAATTATTATTGTAAATAATTTTAATAAATAAGTAATCAGATCTATGTACACACGATCCCCCCTTAAATTCTATCACAACCAACCCTTAAAATTGCAAGTGAGGGCTGAAAATAACGACTAAACTAAGTCCAACGGGCATTCCAGTGAAACTCGGACTTCATGCTATTAATGAAAGCCAAAGTCCCGGGTTGACTTTAACGCCTTTCGAAAATGTACAATTTGCCATCAAAATTAATCAGAAGGAACTTTTCTCAAGAAATCAAACCTACAATTTTGAAAACAATGTAACTTGAAAATCACGAAAATAGCACACATTTTGGTCTTTCTTATGGCAAATTTATCGCCATTTGCGAGCTAAAAAAATACTAAATTTCTATTTATGTTCCATCTCTATGCAATCCTCATCAATAATTATGATGTCGTGATTTTGGCGGTGCATAAATTATAAAATTTCCATCCTACTTCTAAAACAATTTCACGAAATTATTTATTTAACAAGGAGATTGCTTAGTTAGACCTATGGTTCGACAGTCCATTATTCACATACAGTAATGCCATTAGATCATACTGTATTCTTTCACTCCTATACAGTACCAAAGGGTATGAGAAGAAGCTGTGTGTTAGGCAGGTCGCTGGCGGAGATAGTCCTTGTCGAAGAAGACGATGATGATGGAGATGTCGTCTCTGACCAGACGCACCACGTCTTCCGGAGCGCTCAGCATCTGCGACAGCATAGTGTGGTCGATGCCGTACTCGGTTCCTCCCAACGCGTTCCGTAACAAATGAGTGGCGGCGTTGTCGTCGATGGGCTTGTGGTGCAGCCCCTCCTTCCGCTGCTGAAGGATGGTCTGGATTTCACCTGTGGAAAACAAAAATCGGTTATTTATTACCGTATTGATTTACAGAAGAATCTCGATATAATTATATCGAAAAGTTCAGTAAATCGAATAAAATATATTTCGGGGTTTTGATAGCCAAGTCTCTATAAAATAATTATATTGAAGATTACAAAACAAATGAAGCCTCAATTCATTTGGAATTTTTTAAAAGAATACATAATGCTTTCGTTTAACTTCGGCATATCAAGGAATATTGTTCTTCCCTCGAAATTCTTAATCCCCGAATCGATTAAGTTACCTAGAAGAAGGCCCTTGTGACGCTTCCCCGCCGTCGGCAGCCGGAAAGGTTCCAGCGTCTGTCGCCCGCTCATGTACTCGCCTACCATTTGTACGACGCGAGAAGGCGCCACCTGCTCCCAAAGGCCGTCGGTGGCCAGTACCAAGAACTTGTCACGAGGCAGGAGGCGATGGTAGGTGAGTTCGGGGCGGGCGGTGAGGTAAGGCGGCGTGTAGTAGTTGGGCGGAAGGATGTTGTGTCCGTAGATGGGCACCAGAAGGCGCTTTTGCATAGAGATTGGCCATTTGAAGCGGAAGTCACCGAAAGCGCGCAACGGCGAAAGTTGGCCGAAGAGACGCTCTTGCTTGATGACCGAGGAGGACTCGTTGTGAGGGTGCTCGCCAACCACCCTCCGCACTTCCGCCTCGTTCTCAAAGCCGTGGATCTTAGTCAGTGGCTTTGCCAACCACGAATTGGACTCGCTCAACGTTCCTGCAACATCATTACGGTATTATTAATGCCTTTTAATAAGAATTAAATTTAAATTTTAAATGGCTTATACAAGTGGTTTCGTGGGTTCACGAATTAATTGACCCAGCTTGAATCTGCAATAATAATTATTATAAACGAGACCAATAGCATTGATCCATATCTTCAATGCGAACGGATTGAATTAATCCAGATTTATTTACAGTATTTTCAACAAAATCAACTGCTTGATACTTGTTTTCTTTATTGCGAAGTACTGATCAAGTACGATCAATTGATTTCTCATTCAAGAACGAAATTAAATTGATCCAGATATTTTTTTATTGAACGAAAACAATTTTAGATTAAGAAAAAAATTAATTCTTACCATTAACAATTTTTTTCTTATGAACCAAATCAATTGATTCAGATTTTTTAATTTTGAACCAAATCAATTGATAAAGATTCTAACGAAATCAAAATACTGTATAAGATTATTGTGAACCAGATCATTAATAATTTTGTCAAGGTCAATAATTATTATGAACGAGTTTACGTCGTTCATCAGTCACTATTTTGAAAGAGAGAAGTTGAGAACCGGACGACGTAAATAATAATCTTAAAAAATTCAGATAATAGCAATCCGCTCTAAAAAAAATATTTAATAAATTAAGCCATAGAAATCGATCTTAGAAGAATGGAATTAAAGATCCATAATTTTCCCTCCATAATTACCTAGCACAGCCCTGCAGTCGCCAGTGTTGGCCACGTGAAGGTGAACACCGTCCAAATGAGCCACCGTGGCCACGGAGCCGGACATGGCCACGCTGAGAGCCTCGTTGAGCAGAGGGAGGGAGTTGGTCATCTCGGCCGCCTCTACTTCGTCCCACATGTCCCGGTCAAAGTGTAAGAATACCCGACTCAGGTTCTCCGCCATGTTAAACTCCCCGCCGCTGCTCTTGCTCTTCACCAGCTCAACCACAAAGCGCTTGAAACTGAGTTCAGCCAGGTGCAGCATCTCGGCGCTCACGTTGGCCCCGTAGGAGCGGTTGAACCACTCCAGCAGAGGCTTCTCTTCGCCCGCGGACAATTGCTCCAGCACCGGAAGAGGCAGGAGAGAGGCGGCAACGTAAGTGAGCAGACGCCGAGTGGCCATCTCCGCGCAGGCCCATCCCCCGTGCCCGTCAAACACTCCGAACAGCATTCCCGTGGTCTGCACGCAGCGGGCCTGGGCTAACCGGTCCTCGATGGGGTTGTTGGACGGCAGTTGGTTCACGTCGAAGCACTTGATGGAACCGCCCGAGCCCAGTTCAACGTGAGATTCGTTCACCCGCAGGATCGTATTCACCTGAAAATAACAAAACAAAAACAATTATAAAAAAAATCAAATTAACCGAATTTCTCATTTCAGTGAACGATTTCTGCATAAATCAGGCGTGAGAAATTTATTAAATTCCCGGCATTATTTACCTGTTGCGGCGTTAATTTAGGTTGACTGAACCGGCTTCGACATTGCGTGTACCTCACGTTCCGATTGGGCTTAATTCTGGCAATTTTTTCATTGAAGAAAGTCCATTTGAAGAGCGAATGTTCGTCCCGAACGGGCAAAGTCGTTACGGCTAACCTACACCTTGTCATTGAGAGAGTCGCGGCCATCGCTGGATGCTGCGCAATTTCCGCTTCGGACTAGAAATCACTGCTACGATCACAACACGCGCGAGATACTTATTAGAAAATAAAAACGACCGTTCTTCGCATTCTTCCCGCTTGATAAACACAAATTTATCGTCGGATTTATTTACTTAAGAAAAAGTTGAACGCTCACCTCTCCTTCAACTCGTGTTTTTTTCCCTATCTGGGTAGTCGCAAGACGGCGAGAGGCGGAGCTAAACGTCATTAGCAAAACATTGAGCATCGGTCCGCCATCTTTGCGATTTTATTTACCCGCCGATATACCGTTAAGTCGTGCGCTTTACTGCCAAAATGGTCGTTCGATACTAATCGGTTCATTCGCTTCCGTTTCCTGTCAAAAGCTTTCGGTTGGAATAAAAATTTTAAAAAAAGTTGAAAGTTGGCTGGCTTGTGGAAGGGTGTGGACGTCAAATATTTGTTTAATCCAGTAAAATATTGATCAGACTAAGTATTACTTGTAAATTTTAAAATTATTTTCTCTTTGAAAAGGATAAAAATGTCAGAGAGCAAAGTTGAAGAAGGAGTAGCGTTGGTGGAAGGTGAAGAAGGCGAGGAAGCGGTGGTGACCAACTATAAACCACCGCCCGAACGAAGCCTGCAAGAAATTCTCGAGGCTGATAAGGAAGACGAGAGCTTACGAAAATACAAGGAGACGCTGTTAGGGATGGCTACGATGAAGACGGTAGCTGTGGGTAGGTGTTTTCTTTAAAAATGATAAAATAGTCGTTGAATGTTAACTCGATATAATACGCAGACCCCAACGACTCTCGTCAAGTCATCGTGCGGCAGTTGGCTTTGGTCGTTGAAGGCAGACCCGACGTCGTCCTTGATCTCACAGGTTTATACATCATTTGATTAATAATCAATGGTGTTGAAGAATTTGTTTATTATAGGCGATTTGACTAATTTGAAGAAGAAGACGTTCGTGATTAAGGAGGGAATTCAATATCGAATTCGAGTGGACTTTATCGTTCAACGAGAGATCGTCACTGGGCTCAAATACATTCAGAAAGTGTATAGGAAGGGAATTCAAGGTAATGACACTTAAACGCTCCAGTAAGCTTGGCAATACGCAAATGAAAAGTAATCGGACGTTTATTTGGCTCTTTGTGACGATAACATAGACATCGCACGAATCGAAAAGTAGTACTGGTAGTTCAAAATACCAGTTCGCATTTGGTTGTGCACCCTTCATGTTGTTAAGGACCAACTGAATGCGAATTGTTCTGAATTGGTATTTGGCCATTACTGACTCACTTGACATGTACGGTACTTTTCTCAAATGTGTGACACCAATGGCGTCACTGAAAACTTGTTGGAATTTCAACATTATTTGAGTAAGAATTGGAACGATATATTTTTGCTTTTTATTCATTCGGAAATGCCACGAAAGTTGAATAATTCAATGGCTAAACACACTTAATGCTGTGTATGCTTATTTTGTAATTTATTCAGCGTCGTGTGGTTATAGATTTTATTTTTAATTAAACTCTTAAAATAGTTTTTTTTAAATTTACTTCAGAAAAAACTAATTTACGGTCTTATCATAACAGAGAAAATGAAAGTTCATGACCTGAATAAATTAAAAAGAAACGTACAAACTAATGATATAAGAATTCATATTATGCATTTAGAAAATATTAAATTTAAGTTCATTATTCTATTTTCGGTTTCAGTGGACAAGATGCAACACATGGTGGGTAGTTACGCTCCAAAGACGGACTTTCACTCGTTCCAAACGCCGTTGGAAGACGCCCCTTCGGGTCTGATGGCTCGAGGTTCCTACACCGTCAAGTCCCTGTTCACCGATGACGACCGACGGGAACACCTCAAATGGGAGTGGGGATTCGACATCAAGAAAGACTGGGACTAAACACTCTTTTTCTCCCTCAAAATTTAGTAAACAAATGTCTCAATTCGATGTTTCTATATGATGTATTTCTCGTCTATTTTGTTCTTTATTTCTCATTAATTAATTATGCCAAATGTGTGCCTTAATCGGATGTTTTAATTAGCGATTGATTGGAAACTGGAAAATATTTTTTTTTATTTCTTTGAGGCTTTAATTTTTCATCGAAGCAAACTGATATTCCCAGTGATGTCTAGGTCTTTTTTACAAGATAAATCTAAAGCGGACTCAAGGTCGGTCAAATGCATAAACAAAGTTCCCGATAATTTCGTTGAAAACGTAGGGAACTTTAAGATGTTAATGTCTTCCTTTCTTCAAATTTTTTTTTTTGCTAAAATGTTTCGCTAACAAAGTTTTGTCCATTTTTGTGAAAGTTCTTCCAAATATTATAGGAAAAAATAAAAAGGCTCAGTCATTTTTAAATAAAAAAAAGTATGCTCACTAAAGAAGTATTCCAAAATAAAATAAAAATGTAATAAATTTTGATTAAATTGCAATAAATGTTATTATAGAGATGTAGTTGGAAGCAGTTTTCTTTATCTGGCTTTTGCTAATAATAAAGTTGCATTCTTATTAATGCATAATTATGTGGCTCGCAACTCTTGTCGCCTTTCGTGCAAAAATAATTCTAAAACTGCACCGTTATTTGTTCACTAATGACGTAATTATTTCAATATTATTTTAATTCCATTTCTAGTCGAAAATTTGCTGAAAAAAATCGCAGATTTCCATATTACCATACTAAAATTATTATTGCCTTCTTTTTGTAGTTGAATTTTTAATCTCCTCTAGTAATAATTATTATATTTGTTTGGTACATTCGAGTAAAAAGCGTAATTGATCACAAACATCGAAATATCCCTTAATTTGCCAAACTTTTTTTTTTCATTTTCTTTTGCCCTTGGAAGTTAAGTTCATCTATTTGACACATTGCGACTTAGATCGAGTTTTAGTGCAACCCCGATCTTAACCCTGCTTTTTAAACTTCATTTTACAGTTTGAAATGCACAATTAAACAGTTTATTATTTCTTACGTTATTAAGTTCTAAAACTTAAATTAAAACAAAAATAAAATTAAATGGACGGACTGTATAATTAATTAATAAAAAAAACACTCATTAAGAAAAATAAAGTAAACTAATTATTTCTTCTTTTTTAAAAAAATCGAATAAATTAATAGCAAAGACATAAACCCAAAAACAGTTTAAAAACATGATTGTTACATCTATTTCCATAAACAAAAAATGACCCACACAAAAAAAAGTATTGTTTTTCATCACCAAATAGTTAATTAATATCACATAAACACATTCGTTCACAATGTCCTTGATTAGAATTCACGATTTAACCAAAAATAACTACCGTTTACCTTTTAATTTCATTCGTACTCCAAGATCTGTTTGTGGTAGAACAAAAGGTACCTGCAACAGAGAAAATAAAGCTGGCTCAGTTTTAAAATGTCAAATATCACACGGTCTACAGCAATATGTCTACCCCATTAAAAAATTTGAGAATGCTTTTAAAGAAAAAACTGTTGACTTTTAATGAGTTTGTAAGTATCTTATAGCAATATTGATGCAAGTTTTGGAAAAGTTAATTGCAGTCTTTATATTTTAAATACATGTATCTGGAAGAAATTTAGAAACACTCAAATCATATAATTTGTAGAGTAAATAAGTTTTCGTAATTTAAATTCTTCCTTTAAAAATATTAAGTAAAAGTAGAATAAGAAATTAAATAATTTAAAATA
>JAQGAY010001080.1:0-16876 GCA_034698085.1 Polydesmus angustus | reverse complement strand
ATATAATCTTTGTCTCTCAGAACAAGATAAAATTAATAAATATGCTTAAAAGAGTAAATACTGTAATACAATACGTTAAAAATTACGATTAATTTTTATAGTGATCGAAATATTGATCGAATTATTATAGAATGAAAATTCTGTCTTCTTAAGATTTATTTTACTGTAGGGTTAGGCCTACTCGTATTTGTTAGAAAATGTATAACATGCTTGTTAAAACATTAGTCTTTTTTAAAAGTCGCATTAAAAAATTTAATGTTGAAAGTAAATAGCATCATCGTAATTTCATCACAGCATTACAAATTGTTACATAAGATTTTCTAATCCTACATTGTTAGATCCGTATAATGTTCTTAAGTATTAAGAGTTTGCGCTCTTCCCGTTTTGACACGCACACTGATTGCAACAGAAATGAAGTAAGCTTAACGTATCCTTACCGACTTAAAGTTCTGATCTTTGCGTTAGCAATAGGTAGGCCTACCATTTATTCAACGCAGATGCTGTCGCAATCATTCTATGTGTAGGCCTACTAAGTTACGAACCCCTTAAGAGTTATGCCGATCTACCACAAACTCTCCATTGCATAAAGAATTGTACATTATACAAAGAATTGTAAAGAATTTTTAATTATTCCTCACGTTATAAATTGAACATACAAAACGTTTTTTTTCCCGCATTGAACCATAGTGGTCTATCTATAATTATTATCGAGTTTTAGATGTTCTTTTCAAATAAGATTCATACCAGTGGAGGTCATTTTTGCAGCAGTGCCATTGTGATTTGCATTTTGCAATTCCTCAATCATGTAACACGGTAATCATTAATGTGGGAGATGACAGGAAATTGTCAACTCTGAAGCACTCGGCCAAAGCCTGATAATAAAACAAAGATTTTCAATTTGTTGACAACGTGTTGAAGTAATAAAGTTTTCATTAAATTTCGCGATTGATTGATAAACTATAGTGTTATACCACGTGTTAATTGTCTTATCAACTGCGGCCGAGTATAAAAGTCCAAAATGTTTTTAAATTGAAAACCAGTGTTTGGTTTAACAATGCAATCATGGCGGATTTTAAGTTAGTGGTTATATTCGTTTTTTTAAGTTTGTTTTCTTTGGTATGGTCATTTAAAGCGCTCATGTTGACTTCACCATTGGGCAGTAAAAGCCACAATGTTTTTATGATTGCCATAGCGAAAGGATTAACATCACGTGGACATCAAGTAATTTAAAATCAAATAAGTTTTTTTTAAGTACTGCTCATTTCAAATTTGTAATAAAATTGTATTGCAAGTAGCCTACTTGTACAATAATTATCTTGTATAATTTTTTTTTTATTAAAATAAAAACAATAAGTAGCCTATAAATGGATAATGATTTGTAACTTCAAATAATTTTATTTTATTGATATTTTATATTAGGCCTAACGATTAAATTACTACCGGTAATCCATGTACTTAAAAATATACGGTTTTTGATTTAACGAAATAAATTTTAAAAAAATTAATAATTAAAACTATTATTATAATAATTAATATTGTGTTTTAATGTATCGGTCCACTGTAGAGTTACAGTAGATAAATTGCGTTTAACCTTAAAATTATTATGTAAACCAAGCTCGTTAAATAATTTGCATCGAGATACCCATTAATTACGTTAACAAACATTTTGGAAATATTTTGGCTTATTTTCTTTCTCTCTCTTCCCCTTGTCAGCAATAATAATAATTTGTCAAACACTGAAAAACTCTCCCAGCTAAAATAATTTTTATCCTTCCTCTTTAACTAATTGAAATGCTAAAAAATATAGAAATAATAAAGTGTTATTGTAGTTTTTGAATAAATTTGAAATTTGTTTCACTTGACATTTTTTTTAATATTTAAAAACTCATTATTATAACTACTGTACTAAAAATGCATACCCCTCCCCCAATCCTATCCCTTGTCTTTCTCTATTTTTCACACGCAAATAATGGCTTTACAATATTCCAAAACAAAAGTAAAGTCAGTCAAAATTATTTCCAAATAATTATTAATATACTCGTACTATCAAGTTTTTATAGTTTATAGATTTAGCAATAGATATAGTTTTAGCAATCATAATACTGTTTAATTAAATACAGACTACAGTATTCATAATCACATAAAGGCACTTAAAAACAGCATAAATATTATTGCTAAGTTTAATTTAATTAACATGACAATTAAAACATGTACTTATAAATTAGGAACTAATTTTCAGTCATAATATTTAAGAAAGTTTTGTTACTTTTTGAAGGTTACTTTGCGATGCGCCAATAATTTTGTAATGGAAGAAGTGAGCAATTTGACATACGAAACCTTCGAGGAACTTTTTAAAAGGCACAAACAAGTTGTTGAAGTGAGATACGAGCATTTTGCTCAGTTTATGGAAGATCTGGAGCAGACAATTAATACAACATACACTGATCCCAGAATAATGGAACTGATCAATGAACCGATTAATCCAAAAACGAATCAATCAAAATACGACGTGGTCATTTTTGATGAGCTAATTCAGGGCATTTACCTACCTCTAGCGCATCGTTTGGGCGTTCCGAGCATTTCTGCCATCGCTTTTATGCAACCGATGGCCACTATGTGGAATTTAAACATTCCACATCCGTTTTCGCACGCCAATTACATCGGTTTCAAAGAACCACTCAGTTTATTTGATCGAACTAGATCGTTTCTGGTCAACATGTTTTACATCTGCTACAACAATTACGTTTTTTATCCGAATTTAGACGCGTCTATTGGAAAATTTATCCCTAATTTACCCAGCCTTTACGAATTATCTAAAAATATTTCCTTCGTGTTCTACAATAGTCACCCATCGATTCAAGATCGATTGCCATCAATGCCTTACGTTGCTGACATCGGTTGTATCCATTGCCGACCATCGAAGCCACTTCCGCTGGTCAATATTTTAAAACAGTTCAATTCCAATTATCTGAATTTATATTGAAACGCGATTCAAAAAAATAAAAAAAAATGTTAACGGTAAAACATCAAAAAATAAAAGAATTCATGAAAACTTTTAAGTTTTTTTAAATAAAAATTCAGAATGTCAAAATATCTAAAATTTCGTAAAATGCGAATTTTCCAATGCATTCAGCAAAAATATTGATTTAGATAATCGGAGTTTTTAATTTTTACAGTTCATAAAATTTTATTAAAAAAAAAAACAACTTTAAATTAGTATTTAGAACGAATAATGCAAAGTTCCGGTGACAACGGAGTGATTTATTTTTCAATGGGCTCTTATATCAGCGTTGAATTTATGCCTAAAGATTTCACTCGGAAGTTACTTGAAGTGTTGGCAAGTCTTCCACAAATAATTTTATGGAAAAGCGATTATAACATTTCGGTTTTTCCAAAAAATTTTCGTCAGGTTAAATGGATCCCGCAGCAAGATCTTCTCGGTAAAATATTAAGTTATAACTTATTATATTAATAGTATGAATTTTGACAAAATATTATTTTAACAGCCCATAAAAAATTACGTTTAATCATTAACAATGGTGGCTTGTTAAGTACTCAAGAAGCAGCTTATCACGGAACTCCAATTTTAGGATTCCCAATTTTTGGGGACCATCCATATGCAATGGAGCACGCCAAAAGAGTCGGATATGGTGAATATTTGGACTACAGTTCCTTTACGGCCAAACAATTACGAGAAATAATTACGAACATGTTGAACGATCCGAAGTAAAACAATTAATTAAAAAAGCTGGAAAAGTAAAATTGTTTAATATTTTTTTTTCTTTAAATCAGATATAAAAATTCTGCAGAAAGAGCTTCGATTCTGATCAAAGATCGGCCGGTCCCACCGGTTGAGTTAGCGGCTTATTGGGTAGAATATGTTGTGAAACATAAAGGTGCTCATCATTTGAAAAGTAACGTAGATAATCTTTCTTGGTATCAATATTTCTTACTCGACGTTTTCTTTCTAATTGCTATGTCCTTATTTGTTTTTGTGATAATTGTTTGGTACTTTGCACTACATTTTTTGAAATTTTCTTGGAACTTACATAATCGCGTGACGTTATATACGGATAAAAAATACGATTAATTGCATTTTATTTATTAAATAGATCTCGTGTAAGAAAGAGTCGTAATTCGATTTCACAATTATTTAATTATTCTGAGAACACTTTATTGCCTCAAAATCTTTTTATTTAATGAGCACAAAATAAAAGCCATTAAATATTTATCTTTACTTGTCGTTTTGTAATTCAATTAAAATTTCAAGTTTTAAATTCGCACTTAGTAGCCTATTTATAATCGCAAAGAAGTTACAAAATTAATTAACGCTATCATACGAAAAAACTTAAATTCATTCAAAAATATACAGCGTTACAAGCACATATAACACTAATTAACTTTAAAAGTTTCATCAGGTTAATAAAAAAAAAATTAAACATAAATTGAAATTTTAAGATTGTTCTGTTTCAAACATTTTGCAAATAAAAAATTAATGATTTTGATATTTTAAAACTCTAAGAATTAGATGTAACCATTGGTAACCATAATTTCATTTTAGAAATTAATGGATAATCTAAAATAGCGATATATGATTTGCAATTGAACGCAACTTCCAACTTTAGAGGCTCCTAAAGTAAATTAATTTTTAAATTTCAGATTTTTTTAAGAGAGCAACATTTTTTTTACTTTAATTTTGTGAATGTCGTAAATGTGTACACATTCATCTTCTTCATTTTCTTCCAACGCGCAGTTCTAAAAATATATTAAAAATATTTACCGTATAATTAAATACTTAAACCAATGCGTCAAAAGTAGCTTTCCTTATCGAAATCTTACATTTAAATCGGAAACAATTTTCTTAATCACCGCTGAACAATTAAGATCGGATTTATCACTTGATACCAATACTTTGACACTTAAAACATTGTGAACAATTTCATCATATGGTTCTAACTGCAAGTAAATTGTAGTTCCTGGTACGTCAACCGAAATTGAAACACTCGGTTTGCAATCTATTCATAAGCAATTAATTCTGTAGACCACTAATATAATAAAATATTTACAAACTATGTACAAATGAGGTGTTCGTAATGTTTACTCCTTAACTCGGATTTTGCATGATCGGTTGACACAATTTTATCTGTGAATTTCAACGGCTGTCCGAGTTTACTAGCCAATTCCGGAAACTGAATGTTACTCGCTAATGGATCGATTGACATGCCTGCAATTCAATTCATTAATATTTATATACATTTAAAAAAAATTGAATATTTTACTATAATTCACTCTATGGAAAACCTCATTTATTGATTCGTTGGCTTTAATGTATTTCAATAAATGTTTCATATAAATGCCATTTTCTCCCAAAGGACCCTCTCTCGCGCTGCAGGAGTATGTTCTATATGAAAGGGTTAACTATTTTAAATTTTTAATTAAATATTAGCGCAATTAAAAATTTATTAATTAATAAAATTTAATAAATTACTCACGTTGCAAATGCAATACAAGTATTTCTGTTCACTCTTGGTTTATAAGTCACATCCGTAACAGGACTACTGTATAATTATATGAAAAACTTTTTAAAGACTAATTTCTTCAACATTTCCAAACACTTAAAATAAATAAGTGTTGTAAATTGTACAAGAAAGCAATTAACGCAAAATTATTCTCATTTAATAAATTAAAAGCTGTACTCGAAATTTTCTAAAATTTCTAATGTTGACGTTAACAGTTATACGGTATTTAAGTTTTAAATTTTATCATTTTAATTAAGATGATTCTGTGGAACGTTTTAAAACTTTGCACTATGATAGGTATAATATGATTACTTGATTTTTTAAATAAATTTAGTGTAAAATTATAGAAATTGCCTTTTGTTGAATGCCTTTTATAAAATATAATTTTACTTTGGTGGATCTTTTCTGCACGTATCCATTATCATGCAACACAATGCTGGATTTTTCAAATGAAATTTTTCTAAGACGTATTCCAAACACAAGCAATTAGATGGCGTGCAATCGTCTTCAACATCAACTGGGAGCATGTACAATTGTCCATTCCATTGATAACCATGTCCAGAATAATAAAATACCACTATAATAATTTTATTAATTAATTTAGTCATTGAATAATTTTGATTAGTTGCACCGTAAACTCCGGAGTCAATCAACTCAGAAAATATTTCAATGGCCCGTTCCATCTCTTGTTTGGTTAAATTAATAAGATTTATTACTTTAAAATCCATCTCTCGCAAATCAAGTGCCAAAGACGTGGCATCGAATGCAGCTGAATTTAATTTGCCCTCTTTATAATCTTTGTTGGCAAATAATAAGGCAACTTTATCTTCAGCTTAAAAAAAATTAAAACAATTCGGGTAAAACAATTAAATTTAACGGATCCTGTTGATATGTATATTTTTACCCATAAATTGAGATTTTGGCAAAGTTGGCAATGATAAACGTATTTCCACGACGTTAGAAAGGGTTGAGCCAAAACGATTGGAAACGCGACATTGGAATGTAAACTCACTTTCATCGTTTATTGGTTTCATGTCCATGGTGAGATTACATTTGTCTTCACCTAAAAACAGTATTTACGTATATAAATTACGTGCCAAGTATCATAGAAACTTATGGAAAATAAAAACCTGGAATTGGATTTCCGTTTCGATACCACTCGTAAGTAATGGGCATTTCACCTTCAGCTTCGCAGCATAATTTCAGACTCGAACCCTGATAAGCTTTTTTATTTGTAGCTAAAGGTTGCCGAATAATAACAGGAGGAGATTGATTCTTTTCTAAAAAAAAATATTTAAAAAGGCTTAATTTAGTTTCATTATTTACAGCGAATATTTTTGGAAATAATGATTATTTTACCCGGGACATTAATATTACGATTAATTTTAAGATGCATGTTATTACTAAAAGCATTCGAATGTTCATCTTTATTTCTCGGATTTGTATTAAAAACTCGGCAGCAGTACTTTCCCTCATCGATAGGTCTAAAATATTATTTAAAATTGTTCAAAATAATTTAATTAGTTGAAAATAGTTAGTATTATTATTTAATATATTTTTTCATGCCTGACGGGTTTAATTATCAATTGACTACTTTGTTGAGAGTCTAATGTTTTCCAGTTTGAGATGGATTCATCAAAGATAAACCATTCGTATTTTGGCGATGGAAATCCGGTAGCCAAACATTCCACGCTAAATTGGTTGGAAAGACCTTCGAAAGTGCTAATTTCACTCGGTAATTGACTAATAATTTTCACAGGCTCTAATTTTAGTTTTAAAAGAACTGTTAATTATAAATATTACATAAATTAGATATTTTAATTTACCATATTTTTTGACGTGAATTAAAGCTTCTTCTAGTTTCACTTCTTCTAAAAATGAAATAAGTTTTTCAACGTTGCATCCCTTATTTCCCATTTGTCGCAATAGAACCGTCGAAGCGCTTCTTTGTCTGTTTTCTCTTTCTAATCGAGCCAGATCGTCTGAACTATTGTTAATTATATTTACTTATATATTAAAATCATAAATATTAAATTAAAAATAATGTAGTTTTTTTTTACTCCAGGTAAAACGGAGGTAAAACTGTTATAAGCTGGCGCCATTTTTCGTTGGCATCTAAAGAATCACTCAATCTTTGAAATATGGCAAAGGATATGTCGTTAATATTGGTTTCGGAACTTGGATTCATAGTTCAAGTATCTAAAAAAATAAAAATTATTAAAATGATTTGAATGAAAACGTTTAAAGAAAAAAAAAAATAAACCGTACCGGTATATGATTTTTTAAAGCCAATTAAATTAATTTATAGAAAAATTATTCTATTTTTTTGTAACATAGCCCAAATATGCGGTCAACGTTGAGTATTATTTAACTGAACCTGCGTTTTTTTGCTGAAAAACTAACCAAAGTAACCAAAATATGCTAAAAATAAGCAAAACGTTTTTAAAAACGACTAGTAGGCTATTTTCTAAAATATTGTAGGCCTACATTATAATATTAAAATTACCGGTAAGCCTATTTTTTTACTAAGAAAAAAAATGATGAATAAAAAGAACGGGAAATACATAGATGTAGTATGATAAAAAGTAAACCTCAACTTTCAACCAAATTAATAAATAAATAGCGGTATATATTTTCAAAATCGCGCGCTGTTATAAAGATTTATATAAAAAAGAAAATAATATTCTAGCAAATTTGACTAATTTTTTTATTAACCACTTAAGCAACTTTATAAAGCAGGCTTTTTAACCAAAAATTTGACAAAAACGCGATAATGAGATTTTAAGAAAATAATAAAAATTCAATTTTATTTTATTTGTTTGTTTAACAACGGCGTTAATAAAGTTTATTCAAATTCAATAATTTTTAATGCTGCATCGTTTTTTCTAACATTATTAATTTTTTTTTAAAAAATTAAATTAATTACCGAGGTTTCTTATATTTACTGTATAAACCAATTAAAAATTAATTTCCTCACAATATGGAAAGTTATTTTTATTTTTTCATCACAGAAATTTTTTTTTTAATAAGAAAATTCAAAAATCAAAGATTGCATTATAAAACAATGTACAATTTTTGTTAATATTGCAATTTTTAATACAGTAACCCCCCCAACAAAAAAAACAACAGAAAACAAATTTTTTAATCAATATTGTGGTTTATTAATAATTATTAATAATTAAATATTCCTTTAGTGGCAACCAATTTATAAAAAATAAAGTGGGTAAAATTATTTTTTAAACTTTATAACTCGCCCCATAAAGTTTGTCTTTTATTATTCATTGTTTTTAATATTAAAAATAATTATTATACCGATGCAATCTTGCATCTAAGTTAGTGTAAACAGTACTGAGTATTGTACTGTATTTAAGTTACTGTTACGATTGTACAGTATTTTGCATTAAATTTTTATTGACGTTTTGCGGCAGTGTACTTGCGTTTTTCCGCATTTTCCTAAGTTTGCTAATTTGCGCTAGTACGTGCCTAGTTTTCGGTTTCTATGTAAAAGTTGATTGGGCGGTTGCTGCAATTTACAGTTTCTAAAAATCTGTTTCTTAGTATTTCTGCGCTTAAAGAATCTGTAAAGTATCAAAACTGTAATTATTTACCTTTAATGTCGAATGTCAATTTAAATTTCTCGTAAACTCTTTCAACAAACTCGTATTAAACGCGTTGTAGATTCATTAGCAATGGAGCTTGTCCATTTTGATTAAAAAGGGGAGTCCACTGATAACGAAAGGTGAAAACGACAAGGGTCCAGGTTTGATGAAATTTTTATAAAATATTATAATCTTCAGCTTATCTGTGTAGCTTTGTTTACCGTAGTATTTGCTTCATCAAGTGCGAATTAAAAATGGAAGAAAGCGACCAGCAGCCTCCGCAATTGATTGACAGTTCTTTAACGCCAACGTTGAACTCGGTTAAGCAGTCACCAACCAACGATCAAATCCACCAGGAAAACTTTCTTTCCCGTTATTTTCCAAGAATCAATTCTGATGCAACTTCTTGCGATCTCCTTATTAGTTTATTGGTTGCTGCTTTAAACAATTACAGGAAAGATAGCGTTTTAAGGCCATTTCCACCACAGTGTGTCATGCAAACAGCTGACGGACCGGCCAAGAATTTTGATAAACTGGTATTATTATCTTAATCATAATTTTTTGTGTTATTGGAGCGAGGAGTAGAGAGTATTCTATGCTGCCAAAAAAATGGCCTTGAAATCTAGTTAAATTGCAGTAAATTTATTAATATAAAGTATACGTGAGTCAGGTGTTTTAAATCTGAAACGTGAGAGTAATTACTCGTATTATTGATTGATATTTTTGCTGTGCAATAATAATTCTAGTGCATTAAATTTGATTTATTTTTAGAAATGTTTAGCTGATGCGATTCCAGCCATTGAAAGTGGTTTCAAATGGTCTTCGTTAAATTTGGACGTTTATCAATTGCTGTCTTGGATTTTGGATACAAAAAATTTTACCCTGAAAAGCGTCAATAAGAACACAGTAGGTATGTAAATTACAGTGAAATGTCAGTTTGGCGAATATCTTCTCCACTTTTTTTTTAAACGTGAATAGTATTAAAAAATTTATTTTTATAAGAACTTCGTTAATTTACCCGATTTTTTCAAAAATAATTATCTTTGCTATTAGGAAAAGCAACTAAAACATTTATTTACAATTTATTAGTTCAATTAATTACAATTTTGTTTTAGAAATGATCTCAAAATCAAATCTAATTATCTAATTATGAAACTGTATTTTTTTAAATGTTTTGTTTTTTGCTGATGGATTTTTGAGTAGCCTAATTCGTGGTTTTTTTTAAAGCAAAGAATTGTTTACTTTGACGTTTGTTTTAAAGACATTTCACTGTATTTAAATACATTTCATATTATTTACTAAAATATTTTAATTGGTTTTAGTTTAGTGAGATTAAACAACTTACTGGTCAAACAGTGAATACGGCGTTACCGACTCACATATTTGAAGTTGAAGCTAGTCATGAAGTCAACATCAAATTTGAAAATGAAAGAAGAGGTCGAGATTTAATTTATGCGTATCATGGAAGTCGAATTGAGAATTTTCATTCCATACTTCACAATGGACTTTGCAATCACTTAAATAAGGTAAATTTGTTTCGCAACCGTTTTATTCGTATTAATTAAGGAAGGTTGAATTACAGAATTCGTTGTTTGGAGAAGGAACGTATTTATCAAGTGAGTTGCACGTTTGTATGCCATATAGTCAGATGGGTCAGGGTTGGTCCAGAAGCCAAATTGGAGACCGATTAAGCTGCATTGCTGTATGTGAAATTATTCCTGATGCCAAAGTCTGTTGCAATGCAAAACAACGTAATAATTTAATTTTTTAAAATTTTTATGTTTGTGTATAACCTAAAAAATATTTTTTAAATAAAGCTAAGAGAAACAGCGGCGAAGCTGGGAAGATTCCTGAAAAATACTACATTGTTCAAAATGATGAACTTTTGAGAGTTAAATATTTATTGATATATGCTCAAAAATCAAACTCTAAGTAATTGCTTTTTTAATCAAGTGCAGTCAATTGAATTTCCATAACGGCTAAATTTTAGTGGATTACTTTAACCTTTTAGCTTTTTTGTTGGGAAAAATATTTTAATCAGGTTTTCGATGCACACGCATTGCTTCACAAAATAATAGTTCAGTAGTTTGAGAACTCGTTTTGGAAATGTTTTGAATGCGGCTTGCTATTAATCCTATCTATTCAGTTTAACAAGTATTATTTATTTTTAAAGGTCGATTTCCAATGTTCCTGGAAGATCTAATGGTTTGCTAAATCGTCTGGCATCCAAACATTGTTTTGCTCTCGTTATGATTGCATATTTAGTTCTCATAATAGCAATTGGAATAGGTGGCTCCAATTCCAACACTTTCCGAAAGCTAAAAAAATTTTTTAAATGGTGAATAAGTTAACTGTTTTATAATAAGATTTCCTATGTTATTGAAATACATGTATTAAAATATTATTACTAAAAATGTTAAACTTTTCCAAATAATTGTAATGAAATGCTTTATAATTATGTTGTCAGTGAAACGTTTTATCAAATTTATAACTTAATACAGTATACATTTTTTATATGTTTAAAATTTAACTTTACAAACTTAGAATAGTTTATTAAAATTCGTTGTAATAATGTTTACTTATAAAACGTACGTAACTAATACTGGATTAAAAAATTTTAAGTTTTCTAAATACGGGGTATTCGTAAAGTAGCGCAACCAAGCATAATGAGAGATTAAACTCACCCGCAAATGCATTTTAAATATTAATTAGGGCTCAACTGCATACTCTTATGTTTGCGGTTCTCAAACTTTTTGAGGTGCGGAACTCGTGCAAAGAATTTTGGAATTGGAAGAATCCTATGGCTTTAATATAATAAAAGTTCCAATAGGCTTCCAACAAATAAAAAATAGTACAGTATATCAGCCATGCATCGAAAAAATTATAAATAAGCTACATTGTACAAATATTTTTTAATATCGTCGTTAGACGAAATAAGATGTGGACTTCAGCATAAGAACGAGAAAAAAAAAACTTTAACACAAACACTCTAATATCTCCTTATTGATTAAGTTTGTAGATTGCGCAATATTATATTTTTAGATATAAATTTAGTTGACGAGTGAACGAGATGAAATTGTTGATTACATTTAAATAGGAAGAACTTTGATAAAGTAATTATTATGACTTACCAAAGTCTAAAACATCTTAAAAGACGGACATAGTTTTTATAATTATTATTTTAGCATGGTTGTGAATTTTTTTTTTATATCTTTAAAGAAAAACAAATTTGTGAGAATGTCTCGATTCGACGCAGTAGCTTCAGATATTTTGTTACGTTACGTAATTCCAATTGTTTCAGTGTTGGGATTACTTTTCTTTCTATTTACTCAAATTAATCGTCTCGGAACATTTTTTTTCGCTTTTATATACAAAATCATTACCCCGATCGTTAATTCCTCTTATAGAGATTGGAAGCAGGAACTATTCAAAGATTTACAAGATATTAAATCGTTGGACAGAGATTTGAGGAACCAGGGTTTGATACGAATTTTAGAAATTGGAGCAGGGCCAGGAAATAATTTTAATTTTTACCCACAAAATTCAAAAGTGCTCATTGTAGAACCAAATACGAATTTTATCGACGATATGAAGAAAAACGCCAACAAATTTAACGTTCAAATTGAAAAAATAATAATTGGAAAAAGCGAAAATATAAGTGACGTTGAAGACAATTCCGTGGACGTCGTCGTAACTACGTTGGTCTTCTGCTCCGTTACGGACGTTGATGCTTGTATTCGCGAAGCATATCGAGTATTAATTCCTGTAAGTAATCTTTACTTATCAAATTAAAACTATGGTGATTATAACAAATAAATTTTAATTCATTTTTTAAAGGGTGGTAAACTGTATTTTTTTGAACACGGTTTCGGGAAAAGAAAAATATGGCAGAGACGTTTGCAAACTATTGCAAATCCTTTGTGGAAATTAATTTTTGGCGGATGCAATTTAACTCGCGATGTTCTCAACGATATTAAGAAATTGGATATATTTGAGAATGTTAAAAGTTTGAATTTTGTTCCATCAAAATTACCCATTGTTTTGAGAGTATGCGTGGGTCGGCATGTGTTAGGAACCGCCCATAAACCACATAACGCAGCCAATTGATTAAATGATTGGTCTACATTTTAATAACTTTTTTTTAAAAAAACTATCAAATTTACTTTTGTCGATTGTGAGCTTATAAATAGATAAAGTTAAGAAATTAAAATTGAGATTTTTAATTTGTAACATCTTTTGAAACTCAATAAAGTTCCAATTGTAATACTCGTACAGAATTGCATGGTGACCTACAGTAAAACTTTCCACAATTAAATTTGCTGAATTGACCCAAAGTGATGTTTAATATTAATTACACCAACATTATTACGAGTATTTAAAAGCAATTTTGTTCTCCTCCCTTCCCCTTGTCAACAGCTGTCAAACTTTGAAGAATTCCCCCAAGGCCCATCATCCCCGCTATTAAATAAAATTGCATCACTATGTTTAATATTTCAAAATCTATGGATTTTAAATATTTTTTAAAAGTCGTACCAGCATTTAAAACATTTCTAAGTCTTTTCATTGCATCGTCGCATGACATCAGGCAATTCCGCTTTGTGAGTTTTTCGGTAAAATAGCCTAGGCGGAAGTAACGTCTCGTGCACCTGCCACCACAACAGTGGTAATAGCACAGTGTTTCAAATACAGTACATGTATTGTATTTTTTTTTTTTTGCTAATTTAAAATTTATTCCAATTTAACAAAATTTTTAAATTTAAGTGTTTTCTGTACTGTGTATTAAATCATTGAATAAATAAAATACAGAACATTACGTCAATCCACGTAAGCGCCAAAAAGCTTATAAACAAAACCATTAAAGCGACATTTTAATGTATGTCGCTTATACTGTATGGGTTTGTTTATTTAGCTTTTCGGCGTGCGTTTCCACCGACGAAATATGATTTTCTCTTTGCAATATACACAGTGTAGGCCTACGGTATTTATTGCATGAAGCCTGAAGGTGATATCATACGGGGTGCAAAGCATACTTTGATCTTTACTTTAAACAGCAACGTGATAACGTGAAATAGCGATACCATTTCGTAATCGTATGTAGGCTACTAATAAGTAAAATAAAATTACGATTTGATTTTATTTGATTCGCGATGGGTTTTCAAATTGCTTCTAATCATTTGCTGATTTCTATTGCAATTATTGTTATTTTAATTTTGATAGCTTTAAAATATTTCAAAAAATTTAGTAAAATTAGTTTTTCTATTTTTTATCCGGTTCTCTCACAAAAAGTTAACGATTACGCGTTTCATTATAAAAAAGATTTGTTTCAAGACTTACAAAATCGTCGAGAGGCGACAAGAGGCAAAAATCCCATTAAAATTTTAGAACTCGGAGCAGGGCCTGGAAATAACTTTGAATTTTACCCGAAGAATAGCAAATTAATCATCGTCGAGCCTAATGAATACTTCCAGAATAAGAGAGGGATCAACTTGTCGAAAGTTCCGGGATTAACGATCGATCGAGAATTTATTGGATTCGGCGAAGATTTATCGTTCATTCCAAGTAATTCTATCGATTTTGCTGTGGTCACTTTTGTTCTCTGTTCGGTGAAAAACATGGAGCAAGTCCTGAAAGAAATTCACAGAGTTTTAATTCCGGTGATTATAGGCTATAGTTTTAAGTTATTCTTTTTAAATTATGTTTAAATAATTATTAATTTTAAGGGTGGAAAGTTTTTTTTCATGGAACACGGTTGCAAAGTAAATAACGGGAAAAGAAGATGGCAACATTTTATAAATCCGTTTTGGAAAATTATAGCCGATGGCTGTAATATAAATCGAGATTCTGCGACTGATATTCGAAATTCGGGATTGTTTATCAACGTTAAAACACAAATTATACCACCACTGTCAAAACCATGGTATTTAACTCTTATCCATTTTAGTTTGGGACACATAGTTTTCGGCACTGCTCAGAATTGCAATTAAAATGCTATCCACATAATGATAGCAGTTGTAAAAATATTAATAAACGATTTATTTACTAATTAGTCTGTCGTTCAATTTCATTATTTATAAACGTCAACGACACAATTTTCGGCTCATTAAAAGAATTAATTTTGTCAGCTGCAAAAAGTATCTCCAAAAACCAAACTTTGCTACAGGCTAAAAATTGATAGGAAAAAGTATCACAAGAATAATTATGAATTTCTAATAATATTCGTTTAACCGTTATAACTAGCCGCGCGCTCTTGAATAAATACTGGCAGCGAAATTAGCACATTAAGTCAAAACAGTCAAGTAAAAAAATTGCTCCAAAAATAAATTGTTTGCCCTTTGATAATAATTATAGTAAAATTTATTACTATGTTGTGTGGGTATACATGTACTTGTATAAGCATTTCCCTAAAAAAAAAAAAAGAATAAATTATCAAAAAATTAAATTTATATTTTAATACAAAAGTTTGACGCGGATTTATTTCCAACTCATGATATTACATGACATAAAACAGCCAATAAGCGATTGCTATAGCCAAAGCTTATACAGTACAGTACTGTACTACGGTATAGTAATAACCAGTTAACTACCGGTACTGTATGTTGCATAATGATTGCCTATGTTAAAGGCAAACTGTTGGTGATTAACGAGTCGTTTCTTTTTATTTATTTTAACTTTAAAACGTCGAGTACAGTGCCCTATATTCAAATTAACTCGACCCAACATGTTGATCACGATTTCGGGCAGCGTTTTTACATGTTCAATTGCAGGAATTAATAAAGACGTGGCTTACCATTTTCACTGGAGTTATTATCCACAATATCTAAAAAGTTCCCGGACGCGTGGTTCTACTCGTGTTATAATTTTGTAAACAGCATTATTAAACGGTAAAATGTATTTTAAAAAAGAAAGCCAAAGCTACTGAACGACAACTTCCAGGGATTTGTACGGTAGCACATACAGTGTCATAATAATGTCTGGGATAAATATCAATTTAAAAAAATTAAAGTAACTTAATTATTATTGATTAAAAAGTAAAAACAAAAATAAATATTAAACTTTAGAAAGCATTAATTTATTATTCTAACAAACAAGATTGAAATTTGTTTTTAAAGTTATATAAACGCAAATTTCACATGCGCTCTTTCTGAGTTATCGTAATACTTCTACGTAGGCTATAGAACGGAAGAGAAGCGCCGCCATTACCCGCAGAAAGCAAGGTGACAAGCTCGTAGATGAGACGATATTTGTGGATCTCATACCTTTAATTATAGCTAATTTCATATTATACTATACAGTATTTATATTAGGAACATATTGTGGTGAAACAATTCAAAGGCAGTATTAAAATTAAGGCTAATCGGGTGTGTTCAATTGTGTAAAGTGTCTTTTGTGATGGGATTATGCTGAATTCTCGGGGGACGCATCATAATTAAGACGCCGATTTTTGAAGTTCAAGTAGACAAGAAAGCTGTGAGTACAATAATTATTTTTTATTATTATTAGGCGCTAAAGGTGATTTCATTAGCGGTTTAGTCTTAACATAATATTATTATGTATGCCGTAATATAAATGTTTAATATTAAAAGCGTTCAGTGAAATGAATGGATTTTCAAGGTTAAGCTTCGGCTACATATGAAAATGATGTCAAAAAGTTGAACTTGGAAAACATTTGAAAAACTTGGATCAAAATTGAAGCAAGATATTCCTGCAGGCTGCCTATCATCGTATAATAATGATACTGTAATAACTATAAATGGATGA
>JAQGAY010001079.1:0-16877 GCA_034698085.1 Polydesmus angustus | reverse complement strand
TTTCTTTTCAAAACTGTTTTTCTTCAACAACAACTAAAAATGTTTCTTTTTATATTCGCAATTTCTTTTTACTGAGTTAACCACAATTTAATTAGATCGTTTTAAATTTAATGGGTTGAAAAAGTTTTTTTTAACCTCTTTTTCTTTGCAGGGATAAGTGGAAGTAATTGTAGCAAGGAGTGAAGAAAAGAAAAAGTGGATACTCATTTTTTTAGTCTTTTATAAGTTTGACAACTACAGTTCCAATAATAATAAAAAAAAAATTTTTTTTTTTTAAAAAGTAGCAATAGGATAGTGAAAGATGATAAAAAAAGGATGTTTTACCCAAGAAAAAAAAACTTTCTCCGTCATTAAAAAATATAGACTTTCGGCTTAAGTCTACACACTATATTTCTTGACGTGGGCACAAGTTGAAAATGAAAAGTGCGTTCGTGACTCCTGAGAAACACGCACAGCTTGGAATTGGATATAATCTCCTCACACTTAAAGCATTCTCAAAATACAAGTAAGCAATATGTCACATCTTTATTTGAAACAACAAAAATCAGTACTGTATATAATTCATTCTCAAACGACTTTCCAAGAAAACGTTTTTTTTTTTTTTTTCCTCTCAAAATTTTTTTTTTACTTTCTACGAGGTCAAAAAGGTTAAACAAGTGCAAACTATTTTGCTAAAAAAAGCTACGGAGGAATTTTTTTTTCTTAAAAATTGAGAGAAAACAGTAAAAAAAAAAAAAAGAATTTAGCAACTGAATTTATAATTTGTCAAGAAAAAAAAGAAAAAGTTCGTGTTACCATAAGTAAAAATATCGAGATTTTTTAAATATTATTTTTTCGGGTATTAGAACTTAAGTTTTGAAAATACAATTTTTTTAAAAAAAAAAAAGAATCTAAATATTATCAGATACACGAATTCTCGTGAAAAAACAATTTCACCACGGGAACCGTACATAGTTTATGCTCTCTCACTACAAAAACTTAGAAACATTTAAAGATAATAAACACAAATTTTTGTTGTGTTTTTTTTTTTTTTTCCAACTTCACGAACTTAATTTACTTATTTCCAAAAAAAAAAAACTTATTTTACCGGCGTTTCCGATTAACGTTTAGTACATCTTCCCGAAACTTCCGGGGAATATTATACTCAAACTAGATCATAAGAGTGAAAAGAATTCGAAGATTATAAAAACAAGTTACAGCTTTTTTTTTTCTTAAAAAAAATAATAACATCCCGAAATAATAATTTACGTTAATCCTTTTTTTATTATTATTACTACATGTATTGGTATTAGTTTAAAAGCGAGATGACGTCATAGTAAATATTTTTTTGACACGAAACGTAACAATAAGCCGAGTAAATCCGCGTAAAAATAACAAATTTTTTTTTTTTTTGGTGTGTGATTATGAAACGACTGCGATGTTTGGCAGCGCAAAAATTGACGAGACAATAATGAAACGGGCCTCCCACACGTATTTTTGCAACAAGTTGGTTTTTCTGTCTACAAACCTTATTATATAGTCGACCTTCGACACCCGGATCAAGTTACTCCCATCATTCAAAAAGTAATGGCGATTTTAATTATACTGGCTCAAAGCATCGACTTAAAACAATATAAATTCTTTGTTTAACTTATGAAAACCGAGTTCCGTTTGAGGGGAAAAAAAAAATTTGTGTTCGTTGTTTACTCGATGTGAAATTTAAAATTAATTATTAAATGTTTATCGTAACTTTTTTGACTATTAATCAAGTGAAAAATTTTATCTTATTAAAGTTTTGAAAAATTAATTATTGTTTTTACCTGGGAAATTATTAAGCATTTATGTTTACAGTTGTTTGTTTTTTATCTCACGATTTTTAAGATTTATTTTTTTATATAAATTTTTTATTAATTTGAGGTAGCACTTATCAAAAAAAAAATTTGAGCAAGTTTTTGCTTAAGTTTGAGAATGTTTTTACTTGCTTTTGACTCCGATTTGAGTTAATTGTTTTTAGAAATTTGATGAAATTATGTGAGAAAATTTGCTTTAAAATTTGAAAAAAGTTGTACTAAAATTTGAAAAAAGTTGTACTAAAATTTGAAAAATATTATGCTTAAATTTCAAAACGGGTTTTAATGCAAATTTGTGAAAATTTACATTCAAATTTGTGAAAAATTGCCGTTAAATTTGAGAAAAATTGTAGCGAAATTTGAGAAAAACTATAGTAAAATTTGAGAAAAACTGTAGAAAAATTTGAGAAGAATTGTAGTAAAGTTTGAAAAAAATTGTAGTTAAATTTAAGAAAAATTGTTGAGAAATATTATTTGAGAAAAACTGCAGTAAAATTTGAGAAAAACTGCAGTAAAATTTGAGAAAAACTGTAGTGAAATTTGAGAAAAATTGTAGTAAAATTTGAGAAAAATTGTAGTTAAATTTGAGAAAAATTGTAGTAAAATTTGAGAAAAATTGTGAGAAAATGTGAGAAAAATTGTAATAAAACTTGAAAAAACTTGTAGTGAAATTTGAGAAAAATTGTAGTGAATTTTAGAAAAACATTTAACGTATTGTAATTAAACTTGAGAAAATTAGAAGTCAAATTTAAGAAAAATTACAGTTAAATTTAGGTGAAACAAATACAGTGTAACATAAAATTGAAATAATCTATGCTAAAATAATATTTGCAAACTTGGAAAATAATTATTAACGTATACTTTACAGCCAATTTCTATATCTCACGATTTTGAAGGTGTTTTTTTTTTTTAAATTTAAATTATGTCTTCGAATTTTATTTAACCCTCGATGACTAATATTGTGAATGAGAACGAACGAAATAGAAAAAAATTAGAATATTAATCAGCACAATTTTTGAGTACCGGTATTAAAAGTTTTTAACTTCCTCAATCGAAAATCACGACTTTTATTGTATTAATTAAAATTTATTGCGGTGCAACTTAATAAATGAAATTGTTATCTATCTTTTTTTATTATTTTTTTAAATTATACTGAATTTAAAGTAGTGAAATTTTGTTATTATAAATCCGAATAAAATTAGCAAACATTTTCCATCAGTTTAACTTTGAATTTGTTTAAAATTTTTTTTTATTTTTTTTAAACAAAATCACGTTATCAACTATGATAAGTTGATACAAAAGACCTGCTTTTCTTTATAATAATTATTACGAGCCTTCAAAATTGGCAGTGAAATAAGATGAATGAGGTCTCCACATGTAGAGTACGTGATTTTTATTATAGTTTAAAAAAAATGTAAATGACAGAGCATAAATTGATAATGAGATAATTGTTCAAGTTCAAGTAAATTACGAGTAACGCAAAAATCTCATATAAAATCATTATTTCTAAAATTTTATATAAAAAAATTAGATATTCGTTGCCTATATACGAGTATAAACGGAATTTACACACTTACGAGAGTTTATCATTTAAAATTTATGGAGATAACAAATTACTGCACATAAAAATACCGCCTTAAAAAAAACGATAAAAACCACATAAAAATAATCTAGGCTATTCTAATATATTTAGATAATACTTTTAAAAAAAATAATCTAAAGCTTTATTTACTTAAAAACTTAATAAAATAAATAATTTACTTTTAAAATACACATCAAAATAAATAATATTTTAAAAGACAATAATTATTATCTTTAGAGATGTTTGCTTTTTAAGCGGACAATTGATGGAACTCGATAAAAATACTTGGGATTACTTGTTAAAGAGCATTCGTTTAACTATTTTTGCTTGGTTTTCTTATGCTTATGACGTCATTACAGCTTTAGAAATAATTGAATGATTTTTTTAACTGTTTATAATAAACATAAAAATTCAATTTCAGCGAGTTTAGCGTTAGAACGAACCAAAAAATTTAATCACAAATTATCTATTATGATTTTTTAAAAATTTGTGATCAAATAAAATTTTTAATTCAAAGATTTGTCCGATAAAATAAAACACATGCACAAAAGATTTTTTTTCCTCTTAAAAAAAATTGAATAAATTAGTGATTTGCGTTTTTATTAATTTCAAGTCGTCATTCAGGCGCCTCTGCTCGAACAAAAGCAAAAACCTTTTACGCCGAACAAAATAAACTACCTAAAAAAAAAAAAAAATATAAGAGCGACGAATTCAATATTATTATTAAAAGGTGAGATTGTCGCTATTTTTTAAGAAGAAAATTTTAACAAATTGTAGTAAAAAAAAAAAAAAAACCCGTTTTTAAAATAATATAAGCAATAAATAAAATCAATATTACAACGTAAAATAAATGAAGAGAAAAATATAATTTTATCAGTATAATCTCTGAACAAATCGAATACACAAATATCAGGACTTTTTTTTAAAAAAAAAAAATAATAATAAACGGGATGCTAATTTTCATAAAATGAAAATCGTGTCTTAACTCTTATTTATTATAGCCAAAACATGTTTCGAATTTCAAAAATACAGTACTTATATTATTTTTCATAGCTTATTAAATAAACATCGATTATTCATAAAAATAGCTTGCTTAATCGATTGGAGGAAATAAAAGATTGCGGCATAAAAACAGCAAATTATTGTTTTTTCTAAGTTAATATAAAATGCATAAAAATTATTTGTATTTTTTTATAGAAAAATTACTATTGTATTACTGGTCACACATAAACTAGACATTAAACAAATTTGCATTAAATGCAATATATATGAATTTTAATTTTTTGTATAATTATGTATACCGTATTATTTTCCATTATGCACAAGAGTTGATGAGGGATAAAAAGGGTTCACACACAGAAGCTGCGTTAACACTCCAAAAATGAAGTCAAAAAAAAAAGAGTAATTAGATTGCAAATGCAAGTCACGTTTGAGACGACGCTTTCGTAATTATCATCACCGTCATCAGCCACATTCTCTTCGTAAACTAAACAAAAGCTTGGGTTACGTAAAAGCGCAACACTATCCTTTCAATTCCAAACCTTTTTTTTTTTTTTTTAGTGAACTCGTAACATAAAAGCCCAGTGTACAAAAGATAGATTTCCTTAAACAATTGAATGCGATTACCTAGACGACTTGAAATGAAAACAGGCGCGAGGCCTGGTTGCAATGTACCTTTAGTGGGAATGAAGCCGCTCTATTCCCTACCAGTAGTCCTCACCAGCACAAAAGAAAAAGCCATAATACTGTACACGATTATCATTACTTAACAATCTTCTATGCTCATCGGCTTAATCTTATTTGCACTCACACACCAACAGTGTAAATACTGTAATCGAAATAACTTTCCCGACTTATTAGTTGTTTTTTTTAAAAAAAAAACAATTTGATTCATTAAAATATAATTTTAGAAAATAAATAAATTAAGGGAATATTTTTTACCATTACACTGGGTTATTTATATAGTAATAAAAAATTGATTTTTCTTTTTTTAAAAAATGCAACTCATTAGTAAATTATTTTGTCTTAGTTCATGTGATTTTTAAATACATGTAATTACGATTCAACTTTAAAAAATGAATAAATTGCTCATTTTCTCCATAACATTGTGCTATTTTTTATATATTGATACCTAATATGTACTGTAATTACAAACATTTATTTTGATTTTTTAAAAAACAATGCGACTGATAATATAATTTGTTTTGATTTAAGTGATTTTTAATTTAATTATCATAAATTGCACTAAGATACAATTTTATAAAATTAATTAATCACAAAATTTTACCATAATACAGTGCTGATATTTGACCATTACAAAATTGATTTTGCTTTTTCAAAAACCTACGCAAGTAATAAATCAATTTGTCCTAATTTATGTGATTCTTAATTAATCATAAATTGCATTAAAATAAAGTAATTGAAAAATTTTACCATACCAAAGTGTAATTAATTTCTGTATATAACGTACTGATATTTAACCATTACAAAATTGATTTTGCTTTTTCAAAAATGATATAACTTATAAATTAATTTGTCCTAATTTATGTGATTTTTAATTATTTGTAAATTGCATTAACTTCCATTAAGATATACTTTTATAAAATTATTTAATAGTAAACTTTTATCATAACCCAGTGATACTGTATATCGATACCTTATCATTACAAAATTGATTTTGCTTTCTTAGAAATTGATGCAACTCATTAATAAATTTGGCCTAGTTTATGATTTTTCACTAATTTTAAATTTGAATAAGGGAATAAATAAACACGGTATTAGCATTAAAAACATTAAAACATATTTTAAAATCATTTATTTATTTATGAATATGTATGTGTTCATCACGTAACTTAAAACAATGAGTAAATTTGAAACTCATTTAATGGTTGTCAACAACTTTCACGATCAAAATATTTTTTAAAAAAATAATAAAAGGGAAAAAAAACATGTACACATCTGGGTGAAGAAAAAACGTTGCAAAAAAAAAATACTTTTTTCTAAACATGTACACGAGTTTATATTCGTTTTTCTAATTTGTTTTCGTTGGAGTTGGTCGAGGCAGAAAGAGAGCTTCTCATACAAAGAGACTTGCATAAAAAAAGTGCATCGGGTTTAGTTTATACTTATGAGCCCAACATCAACATAAATCAAAATAAAAATACTAAAAAAAAAAATAATTTACGACTCTGAGAAATGACAAACTCAAACTATCTATAGACTTAATACGTAGAGTAGAAACAGCGTTACATAAACTTTTTCGGAAATGAATAATAACAAGATGGAAGATTCATCACTTGCTGTTAACGTTAAGGGTAGAAAAAAAAATACGGAGTACTTTTTTAAAAAAAATATTTCCTCCTTGAAATTAATTTCCTATAAAATACAACTAAATTTCGTGCCAATATTCTAGGCATAAGCGATAGGTATCCGAGAATTTATTTTCCAACTTAAAAAAAAAATAAAGATCAAACTTAAAACATTGTGCCAATTAATAATAAAAAATAATTAAAACCAATAACGATCGAAGGTACCCGCAAAATAAATTTGATTTTTTCTAAACCGTACTGTTCAATTAAAACTCAATAAAATAATATTATTCAGTAAAAGTTATTACAAACACCTCAATCGTTAGATAAGTTTTATTATTTTTTTTTTTTCAATGAAAACAATTAATTAGTACCGACATCTTTAAAATTACTTGATGAACTCGTTCAAAAAGAAAATATTGCTGAACTAAATCGTAAATTATTATAATTAAAACCCAATAAAATATTATTATTCAGTAAAAGTGATTACGGATACCTCAATCGTTAGATAATGATTATTATTTTTTTTCTTCAATGAAAACAATTAATTAGTACCGATATCTTTAAAATTACCAGATGAACTCGTTCACAAAAAAATTTTGCTGAACTAAATCGAAAATTATTATACTGTAATTAAAACCCAATAAAATGATATTACTGCATCATACAAGTGGGTGTAGACACCTCTGCCGTCGGATAAGGTTTAATTTAAGGATGCACGAAATTAAAATAACGTTTACAAAAAATAAAATTACCGTAATGCAAAAAAAAAAAACCAAAAACAAAAACTGCTCGAAATTGCAGTGCTTCGTTTACTACATTACGTATCAAGTTTCAACTTAACTTTGTATAGGGATCTGTTTAGTGTACGGTAGTTTGCCAGACTTTGATCATAAACTTCGCAACGTGCAAAAGGGAATGGTGCACGTTTCAACTCGAAAATAGCACCCTACTACGTGCACCATAATAGTTTTTTTTTTGTGTGTGTCGTTTAACGATGTTTCATTTTACTTTTTCATTGTCAAAAGCTCAAGTTTTACAATCTCCGAGTGATCGTTTAAAGCTTGACCAAAACCATGCTCGACTTCAAATAAAACTTGATTTTTGGAAACGTTTCAGATGCTCTTTTTAAAAATGCAAAAATAAAGAAAATTTAAAAGCTACAAAAATATATTATTTGTTTAATTGCCCAATAACAAATAACAAAAAAAAAAATTTTGGGTACAAATTTAAACAACTTAAAATAGTTAAATTTCGAATGCTGTTTGACGGACACCGCGCGCCTACTGCAGGGTTAATATTATTATTATTATTATTTTTTTAGCTTCTTTCAAATATCGCTAAGTAGCTCGCACATGGTGCAAATGCTGAACAATTTTCATTCTGACATTTTGCTAGTTGTTTAGCGCGGGTAGCGAACTATTCGTGTCATCCGAGTGGTAGAAGCATTTGAAAATGTCTCGCTAGATCGTCTTGGTCACGGATCATCTCCCAATCCACCGCTCGCGATCCGGATGACATTTAGTGCTTGTGGCAGATCCGTCAACTGATGTTTCCTACCGTAACCCTCAGCCCGCTCCTATACATGTCTTTGAATGGCGCTTTGGTAAAGCGAGACATCATTGCAACCTAGCATTTGCACTCGTACCACATGGCGAGATAAAAGTGAAAACCTTTGGAATTAAATCCCCTTACTTTCTTCCCCATCATCAGACTCCCCTCTGACTCATATTACCCAATGCCACATATCTTTGACCTTTCTCGGTAATTTCGCCTGACACCTCGCGACTAGCTACTTCGTTCGATGGCGAAACAAGACCCACGCACCGACACTTAACCAATAGTACTGACAGTACATTATCATCATTGCACTCCATTGGAGTCAATTGGATTTCCGGTACTGCACCCGTACACAACTTAAATTACTATTGCACTATTGTATTCGATTTTACAGTTGCCCAAATTAATTATTAAAAAAATATTTAAAAAAAAAAATTATGAACTTACTCAGTGGCGGATCAAATCAAGTGGAGACCCCAAGTGATAAAAAAATTCAGGGTCCTCAAAATCAAATTAAAAAAAAAAATGTTTTAAGCTATCAAGATCTAACTAAAAAAAAAGTGCAGTAATAGAAAGTTTCATAATATAAAACCAAAAAGCAAGTTACATAATAAAAAGCGCCGAACTTGCGAGGTGCAAAAGTTTTTGTAAAAAAATTACAAATTCATTTTTAGGTCAAAATAATAAACTATTTTTAATAATAATTTGTCTCACCAAAATCTAAATCTAAACCAAACTAAAATCTAAGCCAAAAACCAAACCAAAATGAAATCGAAATCTAAACCAAACCAAAATCTAAATCTAAATAAAAATTAAAATCTGAGCCCTTTGATGTTCCGGGGCTCTGAGCGACCGCTAAATCAGCCACTGGTCTTACTTTTAACGTGTGTCCTTAAAACTACGAAGCTTTTAAAAAGCGAACAAACAAATCAAATTTTAATGAAAATAAATTATTTTTTTTTATATTTATATTCAATAACACCTCCGATTTAATGATAAAAAACAATTTTTTGAATATGACCTCTACAACTGAGTCGGCACGTAATAATGCGCTCAAGGAAATTTAAGGAAATTTGCATTAATCCTATGGTAGATGCCGGCACGTGCCGAGATGCAGTCGGTAGGTATAGGTTGCAAGTCCGCAAAAAACTTTAGCCGTAAAAGTGAGCGCCAGAGCACGTTTATGCGTGCCAACTCACATGGAGAGGTCACATTCTAAAAATTAGAGGTGTTGTTGTATGTAAATATTAAAAAATTAATTCATTTTCATTAAAATTTGACTGATTTATTAGCTTTTTAAAAGCTTCGTAGTTTTAAGGACACACGATATAATATAGGTAAAAAATAGTCATTATTTTAAAAAAAGATAATTAAAAACAAAATGTTTACTGTTCCAATACTTGCATCAGTAAATATTATTTTTGTTTACCGCAATTATTTGAGAAATTCCAATATCATTCTTAATTGTTGCCTTACTCCCATACGTTGTTATTTGATCGGAATTGAGACTTTGTTGTTTGGAAAAAGAAATAAAAAAGGAAGAAGTGTGCGTGAAAAGACGACAGATCTAGATCAATGATGGATATATCAATAAAGACGCAGACAAGGCGTGCTCGGCGGTTCCAAACATCTATTCATTACGGCTTTAGCTGAAGATGCGAGTCTTTCGTGGCCGATTTCTCGTCTTTAATACACTAAACGCTATAATTAAGTTAATGGAGCAGAGGCAGTCCAAGTGGCCCCTGACGGCAAAAACAGAAATTCCGTTTATCAATTTACTGGAATCGAAATTATCCGCACTGTTGAGATATTGGGTAAAGGAAATGATAGTAATAGATACACAGTGTAAATATTCCCAAAGGAGTCAGCAACAAGCGATGGAATCTCAAACACACACTAAAACTGCCAAATACAACATAAACAAAACTTTATATTCGGTTTAGAAACAGATCGAGAAAGTCAATCTAGAAGTGATAAAATTGAAGTCATACTTTACCACGATAATTACTGCACGTTATGCAATATTTACCTAATAAGTAATTAAAATTTTGTCATTAAATTTAAATAATCGAGTCTGATTTTTGGTGTTAGATAGATTTCATTTTTATTAAATGAGACTAAAAAATAGACCTCCGATAAAAAATTGTAAAAAATTACAATTTTTTTTGTTGTTAAATTCTTATAACGTGAGTCATTAATTTTTTTTTTCAAATTCCGCACTTATTTATGTTTTCAACTGTCGGGTGTTAAGCATATGGATTGGAATCTTTACCTTCAGAGTTATAAAAATTTATTTCTCCTGTTCTTAGCAGGTGTAAAAAACGCAAAAATAATTCACGGTCGGAATTTGGTTTGCAAAACTGATACAATTCGACTAGTGGTTCAAAGTGGCGTATAAAATAATTTTTGTTTAAAAAATATATATTTGCCTTAAGGGAATCACGTTTTAGTCTGTCTCATCCCTAATCAACAAGAGGCATCATTTCCCAAACCTTATAAATAGGTAAATTGGCTACGTGTTTAAAACTGAAATCTACATTTTAAAATGTATGCAGTACACTGTACTATAAAACAATACTGTCCATTTTTTTTTTTTGATGACTTTAACAATAAAATTAATACGGTAATAAAAAATATCAGCTGTTTTAAAAATTTTTAACCAATGTTTTATAGCCTTAATTAAACTAATAGCAGTTCTAATTAAAGTAATCTAAACATGTTGACTTTTATCTAATTTTACATAATGGAGATTTATCTAACATTCAGATCAAACCGGTTTTATTAAACATATCAAAATAAACCAAAAAAAAAAAAAAAATTTGGAATCACGCGCTCATTTCTTAGAAATTAGAATGTTTTTTTTTTTAATATTTTTTTTCAATTTGCGAAAGATAATATTTTAATTGTTCTCGCAAAATTTGTTGAAATTTATCTGATTAAAAAAAATAATAAAAACAAGCAAGTGTGTTAAAGATGAGAGTGGATGGGAACAGAGAAAAAGCGAGATAAAAACGATGTTCTACATAATACGAAAGATAATAAAATGTGTCTATTTCCAACTATTTTTTGTGATGAAACAAAAAAAAAAAAGAGTCCAAAATCATGTAGAAGTTCGTGAAAACAAACTCATTAGAGCAATGCATTTGAATTGAATTCTGTTTGTTTATACTCGTAGTCTAATGGCACGGTTAGTGAGTTAAGTTGATATACTGTATACAACTATTCGCGAAACAAAACCAAAAAAAAAAAAAAAAAATTGCGTAAATAAATATAACATTATTTTGTGTGAGTCAACTGATCTTGTGGAGATGCGCTATTTTTTTAACTCCTTCTTTATAAAAAGAAAACTATGAAACTTACTAAAAATAATTTAAAAGTTTTTTTCCCCCTCTTTCAAGTTTTTTTTTTTTAAAAAAAAATTATGATATTTTGCGGTTCGTTCCCCTTTTCAATATTAGTTTATTTTTGTTAGACTTTTTGCTAAAAACATACTTTGAAAAGGGGTCCTCCTTCTGAAATCCCCAAAACTACGTAAAGCTTATAGATTATCCATACAGGTGGTCAATTGACAATCTACAATTCAAATATTTCAGCTTTGAAATTTATTCTTTATAATAATAAATAAATAGAATACTTTTTGTAGTACTTATTTTGTTGGAATAATTCAGTACAATATTTTTTTATGTATTAAAAAAAATAAACAATCGGGATTTTAAAAATAAATAAAAAAAAGAACTAAAAATTCAAACTGCTGATAGTTCACTCTGGTTTTCATTACCTCATTTAAATTGTAACTTGTATCGTAAATTATAAACTAGTCCAGGGGCGCATTTCAGGGGTCGAAGCATTCGATTACTTTTTTTTGAGTTATAATCCTATAATTATTATCTTATTAGATCTTATCAAGATCCTCTCTTTCGTCTTATTATTTGTAAATTGCAGAATAAATTTTCAATTTATATTTAAAGTAAAGTTCTATTTAAATTAAAAAATTAGTTTTTATAAAGAAAATAATTGAAAGTCAATAACGATGATGACACGTTGAATGCATTTTCCAAAATTTAATTATACGAACTACGTTCAAACATTCTAAAAATAATTTTTTTAAAATAATAATAATGATCAATTCAATTATACATGCAATAAGTTAAGAGTGCACATAATTATTATGATTTACTAGTTGGTAATTAAATATAAACAAACATTGTTGACTATCGAATTTCAACGAACTCCCCCACTTATCGCAAACACTCTAGAAAAAAAAAATGTTTTTTTTTTCGCTCAAGGCGAACATTTATTTCGATTTAAAAGTTGTCAAATACGAATAAATTTTAAGAATGTCTCGCGATTCGTCTTCAACGGAATCCACTACTCAAATTTTATGATATATTTATATTTTTTTAATTAGGAATAAAAATATTTCCGAGATAAAGTTAGCCGCAATAGCCTTTTTCTCATAGTGTTAGATAAATAATGACGAAATTCCCAGAGTACGTAGCGTACCAAATTTCAACCTTGAGGGAAAAAATAAGGCCATTTCATTTTACTAAATAAAATTCGAAATTCATGCTTTGGGTGGAAGCTCAATGTGAAAGTTTCTATTGCGAATGCGCATGTCTTGTATTGCACAGATGACGTTTTTCGAATCGCAGCGCATTTCACTTCGTGATGCTTGTTTTTTTCTTTTTTTTTTTTAGCAGGCAATTAAATGTACTAAAACGATACCTTTAAAATTTTACAGCTAATAAAACGTTGTACTTGACCGAATTATCAAGATTTTTTTTTTCCTCTTTTTTTCACGATTAAACTTTAATTTCATGAACTTTAAAAGCAGCAATTACGATCTTTATCTTGATTTTTTTTGTTGTTCTTTTACGATTTTTCTCTTTCTCTTCTCCATCTCTGCCCCTACAAATCTAGCTTAATCTTTATTAAAGTAATTTAAGTTGACACATAGTTGGAAATAAATGGTCTCAAAATGTTAACCCGGCTGCGTGTAATTATATTTAATCCATACTTATATTTTTATTTTTTTAAAAAAGAAACATAGGAATAACATTAATCGCTGATTTGGATGATGTGGTCAACCAAATTTCAACAACAGTTTTACTGGCAAATTACATATTTGCGTGGCCATTTTCATTTGCTCAATTACCAACACCGGGTCAGCTCATAAATCAGTAACAAACAAGACTAATTGCATCATTAATGGAATGGTTTCTCTCCCCTACTCTACACCTAAATCGAATTTTTAATTAGATTCTCATTATACTGTACTGCATGTGCCGATTTCATCTGTGAATCACAAACCGCTGGCCTCAAAATTTACGAATTTCTCGCTTTTAACCCATCGAAACTTCAATCAAAATACAGCGCTTTTTTAAAACAACAAACTTGCAGTTAAACCTCGATTATCCGAATTTCTTTATTACCTCAGTCATTTTTTTATTAATACGAATGAAAAAATAATTTAAAAAATAAAATAATTTTTTAGAAAATCATTGTAATTCTTGAAATGTTACATATAATTTTATGCAAAACTGTATGTATTTATTAGCTTTTTAATAAATAATCGTTTATAAAAAGTTCAAAATTGTATATTTTTTGCATTTTAGCATTACATGTATTCAAATTATGCTCGATTTCATAATACACTATATTTAAAAATTATTTTCAAAAACCATTGTATATACCGGTAGGGCCTACATGTTGCAAATAAATGTGTCTGGAGAAAAAATTGAAAAATGTACTATTTTTATGTAGTGCAGCTTGCAAATTTTATGCATATGTTCGCATAAATTATGAAAAAAAAACGCATGCTTTTTTTCAATTTTATGCAAAGTTCTGCCAAGTATTCTTCAAAATGCATAACGATTTTTACATGCATTTAAGTCGGATAATCGAGGTTTCACCGTACTTAAAAACACGTTTTTTTTATATAAATAAATTTCCAACTTACTGTATAAAACTTGAAATGTTATTTTATCAAATAAAAAGCGGTTAATGAGTTTTCATTTTGGACGTTACTGATTTTCTTTAATATTAAAGCAAATAGCGTTATCAAACTCCACTTTCTTCGTGACATTTCTTGACAAAACCGAGATAAGGAATTTCTCCCGTAGCTTTATGGCGTTTACTTAATCATAGTTATAAATTATAAAACATTTTAAATACACGAATCTTTTTTTTATTTTTAAAAACAAAAATTATTTCTTATTTCGATCACGTTTGTCAAGAAAATCACATAGCGAATTACACAACTATACGTTATCGCTGTTTTCCCAAGTCTTTCAAATTGGTCTCCGCACTTTGTATTGTTCTCTTTAACAAATCAAATTAAAATACCACTGAAGTTTGACCTAAAAAAAAATTTTGTATTTTTTTTTAAAGAAAAAAAAAAAACAGGACTTAAAATTATGCTGGGTTATACGCTTATAGTCGTTTATGAACCACATAAAAAGTAGATGTCTGTATATAAATGAATTAACGTTCATTTTAAATATTATATTTATATTCGCAAAAGCATAACCTTGGCAAAATATTTATAAATAAATCTGCTATGGAAAAAAATAAAAATAAAAAAAAAACAAAAGGTTGTACTCAGCCTTTACCAGATGAAGTGCTTTCACATAGCTCAAATAATAGCAAATAGTTGTTCCGGGGCTCGAACGACCTTGAGATGTTAGAGCACAGCCGTCCAAATCGAAAAAAATGAAATGAAAAACAACCTCGTGGTGATAAGAAGACCAATTAAACACGAATAATAATAATAATAAATGCTAAAAAAAAATATATTATATGCAAAAAAAAAAAAAAATTGTGCAGGCGTTTTCATATACGGGTATGACACATGCTTAATTCAATGGAAGCCAACCATTTGGATGACTTTTCTACACATACGATATAACCAGTTTATCAAATGAAATGGAGGTCATATTCTTCTGTACATATCGTACTGTAGAATAATTTTAAAAAAATAAAATAATGTAAATGCTTCTATCACAGCGGTTACAAATGACCATCCGAAATTCAGTATTTTTTTTGTTGTTGTTTAACGCAATTCTTTAAGATTTGCAGCTCACGTTTCTATTTACGTGCGCAAACAATTTGGTGTTATTCTGATCAGTTTTTAAAAAGTTTCGTAGAAAAAAAAGTTGAAGAAAAAAATAAATTCAATTTATCTGCTTTCAAGAAAAAAAAAAGCTTATTTTCTATTCTTCAACAGATTTTCTTTTTTAAAATACTGTATGTTGGTAACTTCTTTTTTTTTAAAGTTTAATTTTTCACCTTTTCGGGGTGTTTCTCACCTAAATCATGCGGTCGAACATTTCCTATGATAACAGGTGGTAGTTACTCAATGACAATTTATTTAGCGCTGATAAATTTATAAAATAGTATTTATGATTTTCAAACCGTCAAATTTCAACCGGAAATGTTTAACTTAAATAACCAGGAAACAATAATAATAATATATGTACCGTAAAATAAAAATTGATTAAATACTGAGCGCGCTTTATTTTTTGAAAGATTGTAAAACTTTTAACTGAAAATAAAAATAAAATCTAATAGGCCACAAAATCCGTTCCCTCATGTAGGTCTACTTTGTTGCTACTTTTAACCGTGTCACGGATTAGGAATGCAGTTTCGGTCATAAACTTGTAATTTTTTTTTACTGTACTTTATTTTGATGTGACGCACCGGTAATGCATTTCGAAAACTCTTGTCGCCGCTTTTATTTCAAAAAGAAAATTATTATACTAACAGCAGCCATTTACCGTACGTCAATTTCAAATACAGTACTCGATCACTGAACACTCAGAGCTGCATACAAGTTGTTCAATTTGTTATAGTCAATGTTAAAAGATAATTGCAATGATAGTCCACTCAAGCACCCATTCCCACGTTTTCCTAACCAAAAAACGAAGCCGTATATTATAATTCAATTTTTACCAATTCTTTTAAAAGCATAATTATTATTACTGTATAGAAATTATTAATATAGGCCTAATGCACAAGTTTATCTGCAAAAAAAAAACGCCTATTAGTCTCTCGAAATGGGTTAACAAATTTTGACAAGTAACATTTTATACCGCGAGAGCCCCATGCACAAATTAAATCTGTTTTCGAGGCTCCCATTTAAACAAATTCTAGCTTATACAACTTTATTTTACAGTAATGAATTAACTTTCATCGTTGAAACATCCTACTATAATTTATTTATGATAAGTGATACTCTAACAAAATTTGAAGCTTATAATTATTTTCCATTTTAAATTTTGGATGTTTGTACAACACATTATTACACTGTACACGTAACTTCTAAAAACAAATATTGTTAAAAAATAAAATTAATTGCAGTGAGTCGATTGGATAAAATTATTATGATACATATTATGATAAATTTGATTGAAAGTGATTGGAACTAATTGTGTGATTTTTTTTTTTTTTCATTTTCATTCTGGCGATTATAAAATGTCTTATAAATTAGTAGCGGGGACAAATAGCATAAAAAATCCAACTAATAGTAGCTGCATTCAGTAACTATTAAAAATCATATTTAAGACAAAAATCAAAGTATTATTGCAAGGTTCCTTAGGG